>SJYW01012167.1:2170520-2182011 GCA_006410735.1 Raphicerus campestris | reverse complement strand
TGTGTCTCTTGCATTGCAGGCAGATTCTTTACCACTGAGCTATGAAGGAAGCCATGCTTTAATGACTAAATACACAGAAATTACATTATTTAATGGAGTAAATTAAAAAAAACTTTAAAAATTAAACTAATTTTTCTTATCAAAAAATAAAAGATATTCATTGTAGAGAGATATAAAAATACAAATAAATAGAAAGAAATCATACTTTTGGCCCACAACTCGAACGTAACATCTTCATATATATCCTTCCATCATTTTTTATCTGCATAAACATATATACATTGGTTTTACAAAATTAGAATTTTCCTATTTTCATCCACTCAACATAAATTGTGATTAACTTCTCACACTGTTACACCCTTTTTAAAATTTTTAAATACGTATGTATTTATTTATTTTAGCCACACTATTTGGTGTGTGGGATCTTAGTTTCCTGACCAGGGATTGAACCTGTGTCCCTTGCAGTGGAAGCTTAGAGTTTTAACCACTGGACCACCAGAGAAGTCCCTATATCATTTTAAATGTTTGCTTGGTGTTGGATTGTGGTATTACATCATTGGTTTTAAAGCTAATTTCCAGAATCTGCCTGCAATTCAGGAGACCCTGGTTCAATTCCTCAGTCAGGAAGATCCGCTGGAGAAGGGATAGGCTACCCACTCCAGTGTTCTTGGGCTTCCCTGGTGGCTCAGCTGGTAAAGAATCCACCTGCAATGCAAGAGACCTGGGTTTGATCCCTGGGTTGGAAAGATCCCCTAGAGAAGGGAGGGGCTATCCACTCCACCCTGGACTATCCAGCGGTCACAGAGAGCAACTTTCACTTTCCTATTTGGGGCACTTAGGTTGTTTTCAATTTTTGGTTCCTCCAAATAATACCATACTGAGTTGGGTGAAGGGGTGAAGTCGCTCAGTCGTGTCCGACTCTTTTCGACCCCATGGACTGTAGCCTACCAGGCTCCTCTGTCCATGGGATTTTCCAAGCAATAGTACTGGAGTAGATTGCCATTTCCTTCTCCAGGGGATCTTCCCGACCCAGGGATCGAACCCAGGTCTTCTGCATTGTAGACAGACGCTTTACTGTCTATGCCAGTAGGGAAGGTTGAGCTTTTTGTTTGTTTGTTTATGCTGGTCAAATCTTTGCATACATGTTTACTTTCTTCATGTAAATTTCTAAACATAGGATTGATGTATCCAGGAGGCACATTTTAATTCTTTGTGTATAAAATGCCAAATTTCTTCCCGATTTCTGCTCTTACTCTGGACACGCTATGAAATGTCTACTTCTCTACATCCCCTGCAACACTAGATATTAAATATTTGCTTGAAAATCGCTCCAAATCACTTCAATGTGATCTATATTTTTCCAGTGTAATGTTTTAATGTAATTCAGTATCTTCAATCTGAAAAATAAAATGTCTGTCTTTAAAGCATGAATTTAAATCAAACAAATTAAAGTTAGCCTTTCTTTGACTAGATCTATGCAGCAAAAATTAATGTTAGAATTACAACCATACAGCCAGAGTGAAGAGGAAATCAATGCAACAGTCAATTAAAATTAGAGCACTTAACAGTGTGGAAATCTGACAGGCACCATCACTGGGTGAGCAAGTTCACATCAAGAGTGAAAAATCATAGGGACTTCCCTGGCAGTCTAGTGGTTAAGACTTGGAGATTCCACTGCAGGGGACATGGGTTTGATCCTTGGTCAGGAAACTACCACCCCACATGCTGAGCTGGGCACCCAAAAAATTAAAAAAAAATTTTTTTAATGAGTGAAAAATCCTACTGGTAGCATATATCTTCAGTGTGGGCCTTGAGAAGGTACTTTTCCTTCATGATTTTCCTCCTCATAACGGTAGCATCCTCATGAGAAACACATGGACATTCTACAAAATACCTAAGCAGTACTCCTTAAAATAATTAAGGGAAGTCATAGTAGCCATAGAGGAGTATGTCCATCACTGATAAATGGATAAACAAAATAAGCTATATCCACTCAGTGGAATAATATTTAGTCATGAAAAAGGAATAAAGGGCTGATGCCTGCTACAACATGGATAAACCTTGGAGACACTGTGCTTAGTGAAAGAAGTTAGACACAAAAGGCCACCTGTTGTATGATTCCATTTATACTAAATTTCCAGAATAGGCAAAACCATAAAGACAGAAAGTAGATTAGCAGTTGCTGGGAGCTGGAGGTTGTGGTTGTGGGGAATGAGTGCTATGTGGGTGTGTAGTTTCTTTTTTAAATATAGTACCTTTTTCTCTTTACAATTTTTTTTTTCACAAATACAGCCTCATTTACTCATTATTTTTTTTTTTTTTTTTTTTTTTTGGCCATGCAGTGCAGCTTGCAGAATCTCAGTTCCATGACCAGAGATCCAACCTGCACCCTCTGTAGTGGAAATGCGGAGTCTTAACCACTGGGTCATCAGGGAAGTCCCCTGAGTGTGCAGTTTCTTCTAGAGGTGAAGAAAACATTCAGGAATTAGTAGGGATGACTGCCCAATTTTTAAATATTAAAACTGAAGTGTACACTTTGAAATAATGGATATTGTAGTATGTGAATTGCAACCAATTGGAAAAAAAAGAAAGTCTGAGAAACTGTCACAACCAAGAGGTGTCTATGGAGTCACGGTGAGTCCATGTGATCATGTGGTGTCCTGGGTGGGATTCTGGGCCAGGAAAAGTGCATTTGGTAAAAACTAAGGAAATCTGAACACAGTACAGTGGCTAGTGAAAAATGTGTCACTGTTGGTTTATTCATTGTAACATATATATGGGGACACTGTGAAATGTTTATAATGCAGGAAAACCATGGGGGGAAGTGGAGGGGCGGGCAGATGGGGAATCTATACTATCTTTGCAACTTTCCTGTTGCAAAATTAAAAGTTGGGGAGTTTGGGAATGGACATGTACACACTGCTGTTTTTAAAATGCTTAACCAACAAAGACCTGCTGTATAGCACGAGAGACTCTGCTCAATGTTATGTGGCAGCCTGGATGAGAGGGGAGAATGGATACATGTATATATATGGCTGAATCCCTTCACTGTTCACGTGAAACTACACAATATCCTTAACTGGCTCTACCCCAATACAAAATAAAACGTTCAAAAAAATTTATTAAGAACAAAACGATCAAGGCATACCCAATGGTGATAATTTGAGTCACTTTAAGAAAACACAAGTGTTCTTGCCTCTGGCTTTAAGGACTCAGTGCATTCTGATCTTCTCTTTAGGAAACCTGCCCACTTGGTAACTGAACCTAGCGTTGGCACATCAGGTCACCAGGGAAGCTGTTGGCTGAGCTCAGGATAAACACCCGCGATTCTATTCTCAGTAAGTGGTTTTCACCACTAACCCTCCTTCCTTCCCCTTTGGTTTGTGTGTATCATGTCCAGGCCTGAATTATCCTTTCGGGGTAAGATCTGATTCTGGGCGATTTTTGGCTTGGAAAATATTGGGAGACTTCAGTAGATCTGCCTAAAAAGAAAACTCTGATGACTTTTTGTGTGTGTGTATGTGTAAATATATGACTAACTTCAACATTAATGCCAATGCTTATGATTAAGGAAATCAGATGACACAAAGCTAAGCAGAATTTTCTAAAGACAAGGGATGCTAGATGATATCCAGATCACTGGTTTTCCAGGGGGCACTGGTGCAGTCCTGAGAAGCAAGCTTGTCTTGTAGAAACAGCCAGGATATTGACGTATTAAAAAGAAAATGACCACCCCAAGCTTGGAAGTTAAGGTCTTGTGAAACATGGTACTTGAAGGAGCTTAACTATTTGGAAAAACAGGGTAATGGGCCTCACATCTGTGAGTATTCTGAGAAATCATTTAAATTCACTGAAATCATTATTTTAACGGCAATAAAAATAGCCCTGGGTAACATTTTCTGTACAGACAGCAATGCTATGTTTGTTCCCTGTTTAAAAGCAATCCTGTGACTCTCCACAAAACCAAGTATTGAGGCTGAGTCCTGAATCATCCTGGATACATTCCTTGGAGAAGAAGCTTGACCCAAACCATTTTTTTTTTTAAAAGAAAGCTCCAAAGAGCCAAATTCTTGGCTTTTATGAGTTCCTAAGCAGGCTTTTGAAATTCATGGTGGAGACAATAATCTTGAAAGCCAAGTATTTTGATTTGCAAGATTTGCAGGAGAGAGACTTTTTTAAAAAAAGATCTCTAAACTTTGGGGTTGAGTATCAAAACTTGATTCAAAAGCAAATCCTTGAAGAAATTTTGGAATAAAGCTGATGCCATAATAAGCAATACATTTGCAGGGGAACTAATGAAAACTCACATTTTCCTTTCCTTGAGGCTGAAATTTAAAAAAAAAAAAATCCTGGGGAAGAGAAATTAAAAATCCCAGAGGTCTGGGGAGTGGATGAAACTGGACTGGTCATGAGCTGATGAGCTGATTGTTGTTGAAATTGTGTTCATTTTTTCCCCTCTACTTTTGCCTATTAAAAAAAAATTTGTACTAAAAATTTTGCTCTTGTGACTTTTTAGTGTGGAAGTAGGAAGACCAGTAAGAAGTTTATTGAAACACTTGAATCTAACACAGCACTGTCAATCAACTGTACTCCAAAATAAAATGTAAAATTTTTTAAGACAAAAAATAAATTAATTAATTAAAAATGCAAAAGAGGAAAGACTTCCCTGGCAGTCCAGCAGTTAAGACTGGGTGCTTCCACTGCATGAGGAAGGCAATGGCACCACACTCCAGTACTTTTACCTGGAAAATCCCATGGATGGAAGAGTCTGGTAGGCTGCAGTCCATGGGGTCGCTAAGCCTCGGACATGACTGAGCAACTTCACTTTCCCTTTTCACTTTCATGCATTGGAGAAGGAAATGGCAACCCACTCCAGTGTTCTTGCCTGGAGAATCCCAGGGACGGGGGAGCCTGGTGGGGTGGCACAGAGTTGGACACAACTGAAGTGACTTAGCAGCAGCAGCAGCTGCCAGTGCAGAGAGCATGGGTTCGATCCCTGGTCTGGGAACTAAGATCCCATATGCTGTGTGGCACAGCCAAAAAATTTTTTTTAATTAAATTAAAAATTTTAAAGAAGTTTATTTAGATTATGCAGGGAAAAGGTGGTGGTGCTTAGACTAGGGGAACCATTATGGAGAGGAGGGAAGAGGCTGGAGAGAGGCATTTGGATTCAAAATATGTCTGGCGGATTGCACTGGATTACTGCAACATCTCATACCCTAAACTCCATACATTTTCCCTCCTCCTTCACATCGAGAGCTTACTGTCCTGGGCACTAGACTTTGGGAAGAGAAGATGGGTTTCAAGAAAAACAATATGGATGGGGTTAGTCTCTAGGGTGGGTTCCTGAGAAGGGTCTTTGGTCTGAACACTATCTACAGCCTGACGGACTTTAGAAGCATCCAGATGCCTCTGGGCTTTAGTCTAGGTACCATGAGAATCTCAAAGGGTCTTCAATAGTCCTTGGCCTGAGCCGATTTTAAAAGTCCTTTGACCCCAGCTACTGCACGGAGCAGTTTGTAGCGGGCTCTCTGTGAAAAATGGGCCAGTTACAAGAAGCCAAAGCATTCTGCATACTTTATATAAACGTGCTTTTTACTCCTCAAAGCCACTGTGTGAAATGGGGATCAGTATTTTCATTTTGAACACAGGCAATCTGATATCAGAGAGGCTGAGTCATGTACCCATGGTCACACAGCAATCACCCTTAAGGTTGCCAAATAAAATAGAACAAAACCTGGCATGTAACACAGTGACACTAAAAAAATTATTCACTGTTTATCTGAATTTAACTGGGTGACCTATATTTTTATTTGCTAAATCTGGCAGCTTTAATTACTGACCAAGCCAGGATTTGAGTCCAGGATCTTGCTCCAAAATCCTGATCCTTCTCCCAGACTATCCTGCTTCTAGGGCAAGAATTTGCCCCGGTTCATCTTGACACCCTGCTCATCACCTCTGTTGGACCTTGCCAACAGAGAGTCACTGGCAAATGTTTACTGAGTGAATATGCAGAACATGCAATGTCAGAGAACTTGAAAGTTTTTCTGGACAATGGAAAATTCTAGTACACTGAGTCTGGTGGTGGGTTAAGAGCACAGGTTCTGATATCAACTCCCTGGGTTCGGCTCTGGCAACCATCATTTACCCACCAGCCNTTTTTTTTTTTTTTAAAGAAAGCTCCAAAGAGCCAAATTCTTGGCTTTTATGAGTTCCTAAGCAGGCTTTTGAAATTCATGGTGGAGACAATAATCTTGAAAGCCAAGTATTTTGATTTGCAAGATTTGCAGGAGAGAGACTTTTTTAAAAAAAGATCTCTAAACTTTGGGGTTGAGTATCAAAACTTGATTCAAAAGCAAATCCTTGAAGAAATTTTGGAATAAAGCTGATGCCATAATAAGCAATACATTTGCAGGGGAACTAATGAAAACTCACATTTTCCTTTCCTTGAGGCTGAAATTTAAAAAAAAAAAAATCCTGGGGAAGAGAAATTAAAAATCCCAGAGGTCTGGGGAGTGGATGAAACTGGACTGGTCATGAGCTGATGAGCTGATTGTTGTTGAAATTGTGTTCATTTTTTCCCCTCTACTTTTGCCTATTAAAAAAAAATTTGTACTAAAAATTTTGCTCTTGTGACTTTTTAGTGTGGAAGTAGGGAGACCAGTAAGAAGTTTATTGAAACACTTGAATCTAACACAGCACTGTCAATCAACTGTACTCCAAAATAAAATGTAAAATTTTTTAAGACAAAAAATAAATTAATTAATTAAAAATGCAAAAGAGGAAAGACTTCCCTGGCAGTCCAGCAGTTAAGACTGGGTGCTTCCACTGCATGAGGAAGGCAATGGCACCACACTCCAGTACTTTTACCTGGAAAATCCCATGGATGGAAGAGTCTGGTAGGCTGCAGTCCATGGGGTCGCTAAGCCTCGGACATGACTGATCAACTTCACTTTCCCTTTTCACTTTCATGCATTGGAGAAGGAAATGGCAACCCACTCCAGTGTTCTTGCCTGGAGAATCCCAGGGACGGGGGAGCCTGGTGGGGTGGCACAGAGTTGGACACAACTGAAGTGCAGCTGCCAGTGCAGAGAGCATGGGTTCGATCCCTGGTCTGGGAACTAAGATCCCATATGCTGTGTGGCACAGCCAAAAAATTTTTTTTAATTAAATTAAAAATTTTAAAGAAGTTTATTTAGATTATGCAGGGAAAAGGTGGTGGTGCTTAGACTAGGGGAACCATTATGGAGAGGAGGGAAGAGGCTGGAGAGAGGCATTTGGATTCAAAATATGTCTGGCGGATTGCACTGGATTACTGCAACATCTCATACCCTAAACTCCATACATTTTCCCTCCTCCTTCACATCGAGAGCTTATTGTCCTGGGCACTAGACTTTGGGAAGAGAAGATGGGTTTCAAGAAAAACAATATGGATGGGGTTAGTCTCTAGGGTGGGATCCTGAGAAGGGTCTTTGGTCTGAACACTATCTACAGCCTGACGGACTTTAGAAGCATCCAGATGCCTCTGGGCTTTAGTCTAGGTACCATGAGAATCTCAAAGGGTCTTCAATAGTCCTTGGCCTGAGCCGATTTTAAAAGTCCTTTGACCCCAGCTACTGCACGGAGCAGTTTGTAGCGGGCTCTCTGTGAAAAATGGGCCAGTTACAAGAAGCCAAAGCATTCTGCATACTTTATATAAACGTGCTTTTTACTCCTCAAAGCCACTGTGTGAAATGGGGATCAGTATTTTCATTTTGAACACAGGCAATCTGAGATCAGAGAGGCTGAGTCATGTACCCATGGTCACACAGCAATCACCCTTAAGGTTGCCAAATAAAATAGAACAAAACCTGGCATGTAACACAGTGACACTAAAAAAATTATTCACTGTTTATCTGAATTTAACTGGGTGACCTATATTTTTATTTGCTAAATCTGGCAGCTTTAATTACTGACCAAGCCAGGATTTGAGTCCAGGATCTTGCTCCAAAATCCTGATCCTTCTCCCAGACTATCCTGCTTCTAGGGCAAGAATTTGCCCCGGTTCATCTTGACACCCTGCTCATCACCTCTGTTGGACCTTGCCAACAGAGAGTCACTGGCAAATGTTTACTGAGTGAATATGCAGAACATGCAATGTCAGAGAACTTGAAAGTTTTTCTGGACAATGGAAAATTCTAGTACACTGAGTCTGGTGGTGGGTTAAGAGCACAGGTTCTGATATCAACTCCCTGGGTTCGGCTCTGGCAACCATCATTTACCCACCAGCCCTGTGATATGGAACCAGTTACTGAAGCCCTGTGCCTCAGTTTCCTCATCTGTAAAATGGGATGATAGAAAATAGTGCTACTAATAGTACTTTCCTCAGAAGTCTGTTTTGAGGATTAATTGAGCAATGCCAAGGCTGTACTTCACAGAGAATAAGACCTCAGGAAATGTTGGCTATGAGAACAGGTCAAGAGGAAGATAAAGTAATAAGCTAAATGCTGCAATCCCTCCTCACACTGACAGAAATACGAAGGCTTTTCTTTTGGGGTGGGAACTGTGTTTCCTTTTCCAATCATCCCAGGTGTGGTCACAGAGCCCTGCCCCGGTAGTGCTAAGTCGTTTCAGTTGTGTCCGACTCTTTGCGACCCCATGAACTGTAGCCCGACAGACTCTTCTGTCCATGGGATTCTCCAGGCTAGAATACTGGAGTGAGTTGCTATGCCCTCCTCCAGGGGATCTTCCCCAGCCAGGGATGGAACCTGTGTCTCTTGTCTCCTACATTGGCAGGCCGTTCCTTTACCATTTGTGCCACCTGGGAAGCTCCTAGTAGGGGGCGCCATAAATACTGATTCAATCAATAAATGAGCCAGGAGAAGAGTCTGTAAGGAGATCAGAATTGACCTCTAAAAATTACCCCCCCAAAATGGCACTATATTCAATATCTTGTAATAACTTATAATGAAAAATAATCTGAAAAAAATATATGTGTGTTTAATTGAATTACTTTGCTGTACACCTGAAACATGACAAATAAACTATATTTTAATAAAAAAAAAATTTTTTAGGGCTTCCCTGGTGGTCCAGCAGTTAAGAATCTGCCTTCCATTGCAGGGGAGACAGGTTCGATCCCTAGTCTGGGAAGATTCCATTTGTCTTGGGGCAACTAAGCTGGAGAGCCACAGCTGCTGAGCACTCACTCTGGAGCCCGTGCTCTGCAACAAAAGAAGCCACCGAGATGAGCTCTTACCCCGCAACTAGAGAAAGGCCTCAGCAACGAAGATCCAGCACAGCCATAAATAAATGAAAAATATTGAAAAATTCATAAGAAAAAATTCAAACCCCAACACCCAAAATAAAAAGAAACCCAGAGAAACAAAACTGTATCAGAGGGAAATAATTAGAGGGATGATCCCAGAATGTGACAGTGAGTAAGTCAAAGCATCTATTATTGAAAAGATTGTATTTTGAGAGAAACATCTTGATCACCCGGAAAAAACAAAACTAGTTTTGGGGTGGCAACAACAGATCCTCTCGTTACAGCAAAATTAGTGCAGGTTTTACATTCAAGAAGTCACAAACAGCCTGGCTGGTGACACTCGGGCCTAATTATCCTGCCTAATAATTACCTTGACTAATTAGAGCAAAGGTTTTGGAGTCTGTTTCTATTCCCAGACATTGAGTCATCAGTGACCCAGAAGAAATCATTTCGCTCTATTTGCGTCTTGGATCATCCACTTGGAAGCACCCTCGGCCAATCCTTCAGGGAAATTCCAAAGGCTTTGTTAATTAATATTTGGAAACAGTGTAATCTGTGTACGTGGGGACTTTAGAAATATGACATCAGTATGTTTTGTATGGTGGGTTCATTCATTTAATTACTCAGCTGTGCTCCAGGGGTACTTAATATTTATTAAGCTCCTATTCTGAGCCAAGCCCTGCCTGAAGTAGGAACTAGGAGTGCAGTAGTGAGGAAGCAAGATGAACCCCTGTCCTCATGCAGCTGAGAGTCTAGTGGTCGAGACAGATGATACATCAGTGAAGCAACAAATAAAATAATCACAAACTGTTAAGTGCCATGAAGAAAGCTATTCTGCCACAGATAGCAGCAGGAGGCACCCACTTTTTTCAAGCTCTATGTGTTTATTTTTTGACTGCTCTGGGTCTTCGTTGCTGCACGAAGGCTTTCTCTTGCTGCAGCGACCAGGGGCCGCTCTTCACTGCGGTGCACAGGCTTCTCATTGCGGTGGCTTCTTCTGGTGCAGGGCACAGCCTCTGTTGGTGCACAGGCTCAGTAGTTGTGGCGAACGGGCTTGGTTACCCACCCCATACAGTCTCTCAGGGGAGCCCAAGGGGAAGAGTCCCCAAAGTCCAACATGGTACCCTGCCCATTAACGCACCCTGTGCTCATTCTTCTCCCTTCCACATCTCACTTCACTCCCTCTTAGAGCTTCCTGGAATCAGCTCTCAGGGCTGGGATGGGGCACACGATGTGTCTAGAGTGTAAAACGTAAGGATGTGCTTAAAAGGATAAAGGGATAAACACGTGTTGTCTGTCCCTGTGATGGAGTAATGTGCTGCTGTGCCTAGTCGCTCAGCCGTGTCCGACTCTTCGTGACCCCGTGGATTGTAGCCCACCAGGCTCCTCTGTCCGTGGGATTCTCCAGGCAAGAACACTGGAGTGGGTTGCCATTTCCTCCTCCAGGGGATCTTTCCAACCCAGGGATCGAATCCAGGTCGCCCTCACTGCAGGGGTTTCTTTACCGTCTGAGCCATATCCTGCCATAAAAGGCATTGAAGTTCTGGTGCATGCCACAATATGGATGGACTTCAGAAACATCACAAGTGAAAAAAAAAAAAAAACAGACACAAAAGGTCACATATGGTAAGCTTCCACTTTCGTGAAATGTCCTGAAGTGGTAAATCTAGTGGTGTGTAGGAGTTTGGGAGGAGGAGGAATGGAGGGTGAATGCTTAGTGGATACAAGGTTTCTCTGGGGTGCTGAAAAATGTCTTGAAACTAAATAGAGATGTTGGCTGCACAACAATGTGTACGTATTAAAAGCACTGAATTGTTCACTTTAAATGGTTAACATTAATTTTATGTTGTATGAACTTCACCTCAATTTAAAAAACACATTAGGGGCTTCTCTTGTGGTCCAGTGGCTAAGACTCTGTGCTCCCTGTACAGGGGCCAAGGGTTCAATCCCTAGTCAGGGAACTATATCCCACAGGCACCAACTGGAAGTCCGTGCAGCATGCTGAAACTAAGACTCCATGCATCCAAATAAATAGATATTTTTAAAAAATACATCACATGCACACACACACACAGGCATACACTGAGTTGGGGCTAGGAATCCTCAGCCCAGTCCTGGGACCCTGCTTGGGATTTGTCACCTGCCATCACCCCAAGGAAGGGGAAGCCCCTTCTGTGCTGAAAACGATGTGGGCCTTCCTTCCTGACTGAATCTGAACTCAAGGTCGTCTGGGGCACAGCCGGGAGT
>SJYW01012167.1:2150466-2168005 GCA_006410735.1 Raphicerus campestris | reverse complement strand
GCTTTCCTTCCTCAGCATCCTAGGCGAGGCTGGGAGAGTTAGAAGTGTGAAAATTGAAGGCGTCAAGGTGATGACTCATCCCTCAGGCCGAGGAGCCGGGAATCCTGACAGGGGGCTGAGTCACGGTTTCCGCCCCGCTTTGTGCTGACTTGCTCATACCTCCAGTTCTTGGCCGCCCTGAGTTCTCTGAGGGGAGGAGGCCAGGGGCTCCACACAGTTTGGGTCTCCATTCTCATCCTGCCTCTGTCTTCTTGGCCGGGACTGTCTGACCCAGGTGAAGCTACAGACGTGGGCCCAGACCAGCAGTCCGCATACAGCTGAGCATGCGTGCTAAGTCGCTTCAGCCTTGTCTGACTCTGTGATACTATGGGCTGTATCCGGCCAGGCTCCCCTGTCCATGGGATTCTCCAGGCAAGAATACTGNAGACCAGCAGTCCCCATACAGCTGAGCATGCGTGCTAAGTCGCTTCAGCCTTGTCTGACTCTGTGATACTATGGGCTGTATCCGGCCAGGCTCCTCTGTCCATGGGATTCTCCAGGCAAGAATACTGGAGTGGGTCACCATGCCCTCCTCCAGGGGATCTTTCCGAATCAGGGAGCAAACCTGTGTCTTCTGTGTCTCCTGCATTGACAGGCGGGTTCTTCACCACAAGCACACACCTGTGCAAGCTCTAAATGCTGGCAGTGGTGAGACCTCGAAGACATTCCTGCTCTGAGGTTTTCTTGAATGGGACAGCAGCTACAACACCATCCATACCTGACTTACCTAAAACACTCCTTTAGTCTAATGTTTAAAAGAGGAAAAAGAAGCCTTAGCCTCAGAGAGAGATGGGCTTGAAGGCCCAGATCTGCCTTTTATTAACTGTGTGACCTAGGGTTCCTTACTTGACCACTCAGTTCTTCCATTTTCTCATCTGGAAAGCGAGATAATAACATTATCTGTTTCCAAGTGTGGGCAAGAGGATGGAACAGGACTTTGAAAAAAACCTGTTTATTTATTTATGGCTGTGCTGGGTTTTCCTTCTGCGAGAGGGCTTTCTCTACTTGCGGCGAGTGGGGGCTACTCTCTAGCTGGGGTGCTTGGGCTCCCCATTGCGGGGGCTTCTCTTGTTGCCAGGGTGCTCGGGCTTCAGTAGCTGCAGTTGAAGGGCTCCAGAGAAAGGACTCAGTAGTTGTGGCCTGTGGGCTTAGTTGCTCCGAGGCATGTGGAGTCTTCCTGAGCCAGGGTTCGAATGGACTCTTATTCACTGAGCCACCAGCAAAGTCCTTTCTTTCCTTTTTTTTTTTTTTTTTTGATCGAAGTATAGTTGACTTACAATGTTGTGCTAATTTCTGCTGTACAGCAAAGTGCCTCCATTATACCCACACATACATTCTATTTTGATATATATGTGGGCTTCCCAGGTGGCGCTACTGGTAAAGGACCCGCCTCCCAGTGCAGGAGACATAAGAGATACAGGTTGGATCCTTGGGTTGGGAAAATCCCCTGGAGGAGAAAATGGCAACCCAGTCCAGTTTCTTACCTGGAGAATCTCATGGATAGAGGAGCCTGGTGGGCTACAGTCCACAGGGTCAAAAAGAGTCAGACACGACTGAAGTGACTTGGTACACATTCAATATATACATATATATACACTTTTCAATATGGTTCATCCCAGAGGATTGGATACAGTTCCCTATGCTACATAGTAGGACCTTGTTTTCAGCATCTTTTCAAAGGTGTGCAATGACCGTTTCTGTCTTAGCTCCTGTGAATGCCCTGAGAGTGATAGTGCTGTGGATATTTCACGCTGCTTTCGCAGCACACCCCAACTCTGCCCTACAGTGGCCGTATATGTCCTGGCAGTCCAAATCCTCTTTTCCCTGTGGTAACAGTCCCTGTGGTCTTCTTCTCACCAATCTCCTGCGTGGGCAAATTCACAGCCTTTGGCCCAAGGGGAGCCAATAGGTCCATCCCCAGGTCGTGGTGATTGGTTCATGGCAGAGCCCATGACCCCAGAAGGGCCATCCAGAGAAAACAAGGCTCCAACCTTCCTTGACTTCTTTTCCAGCTCTTGGACAGAGAAACTCTGTCTCCCTCTGCACTTGGCTCAGCAATATGGGGAATGCGAAGTTGCCAGGGAACTCCAAGACAAGCCGAAAACTGAAGTGGCCACAGAGAAGGCAAAACCAAGGATGGCAGAGATTCTGGGTCTGGATGCTAGTATTACTTGAGTCTCTGGATCCAGCCTCATCCAAAGTCAAGCCATGCCTGAAATTCCCCATGATGGAAGGGAATGAATTCTTCTTTTTCTTAGTAGTAGTAGTCAAAGTCACTCAATCGTGTCTGACTCTTTGCAACCCCATGGACTGTAGCCTGCAAAGCTCCTCTGCCCATGGGATTCTCCAGGCAAGAATACTGGAGTAAGTTGCCATTTCTTTCTCCAGGGGGTGATCTTCCAGACCCCGGATTGAACCCACATCTCCTGCATTGCAAGCAGCTTCTTTACCATTGGAGCCACCAGAGAAGCCCATTATTATTATATAATATTATTATTTTAATGATTATTTATTTTTTAACAACTTAGGTTGAGATTGTTGGGTTTTTGCTTTTGAGTTTTTTCATTTATCCCCTTGTAGTGAGCCTTAATTGATCCCCATGCCCAGAAGGAAGAAAACACAGAACTATATTCAGGCAAACTTGGCTCTCCAGCCTGAAGGCTCATAGATACGCTGCCCAGAAGAAGTTACTGCTAAGTTGCCAGTCGTGTTCAACTCTGTGCGACCCCATAGACAGCAGCCCACCAGGCTCTCCCGTCCCTGGGATTCTCCAGGAAAGAACACTGGAGTGGGTTGCCATTTCCTTCTCCAGTGCATGAAAGTGAAAAGTGAAAGTGAAGTCGCTCAGTCGTGTCCAACTCCTAGCAACCTCATGGACTACAGCCTACCAGGCTCCTCTGTCCATGGGATTTTCCAGGCAAGAGTACTGGAGTGGGGTGCTGTTGCCTTCTCTGAGAAGGAGTTAAGTATATCTTTTTTTTTTTTTTTTCTAATGCTAAATGATGTGGAAAGCATGAGCCTCCCTGTTTTGGAGGGAAGCAAGTAGGCACAGAAAAGACAATGCCTGGCCCTCAGATCCTTGGAGACTTCTTGATTTAAAAAAAAAAGGAGACGAGAAGGAGGAAGAGCTTTTGTGATCTGAGCAAAAGCCTGGGTGGCAGGAGTGAACAGACGGACTCATTACTTTATGTTTGGCTCTGCGGTTTTCTTGCATGGGCTGGAGGCTGGGGGTTCTCCTTTATGGAAAGAACCACAGCTGTTACCAAGAGAGGCTTTCACACATTCGGTGAACAATTGTCTTTGAATTCTAATTTTTACTTTCCAAATAAAATGGACTGCTCTTGAGATTAGCCAGAGGTCCCCAGGCTGGGAGAGAGGAGGCTGCTGGCTGCTGATAACGCGGGCAGATCACCAGATAGTGAGAGGGGGAGAATCGGGGAGGGAGAGAGAAGGCGTGGGACTCCCAAGGTCAGACTCTGACTCTGTCTCTTACCAGCTGCTCCAGTTGCTATGACAGCAACACAAAGTACCCCCCAAACTCAGTGCCATGAAGCAACCATCTATTCGGCTTACAGATGCCTGGCAGAACACATCAGCTAGGGGCTTCCCTGGTGGCTCCCTGGTGAAGTACCCGCCTGCCGATGCAGGAGACACGGGAAATGAGGGTTCAGTCCCTGGGTCGGGAAAATCCCCTGGAGGAGGGCATGGCAACCCACTCCAGTATCCTTGCCTGGAGAATCCCACGGACAGAGGAGACTGGTGGGCTACAGTCCATGGGGTTGCCAAGAGTCGGACACAACTAAAGTGACTTATCATGGACATTCTTTTTCGCATTCTTTCTCATACAGGTTATCACAGAATATTGAGTAGATCCCTGTGCTATACAGTAGGTCCTTGGTGGTTATCTATCTTACATGTGGTAGCATGTGTATGTTCATCTCATGCTCCTGATTTATCCCTCTCCATGTTTCCCTTTGATAACCATGATTTCGTTTCCCATAACTGTAAGTCTGAAAAATATGGAATGCTTCATGAATTTTCATGACAACTCGTGCAGGAGCCATGTTACTCTTCTCTGTATAGTTCTAATTTTAGTATATGTGCTGAAGCAAGCACCTAACCATGTTTTTTGGTTAAACATTATTTTCAGATGTCTTTGACAGAAATAAAGTATAGGTTATTGTTAACAAAAATATGAAAGAGTATAAGTTTAAAAAGAGCAATCCCCTTGCAGTGACCAATCCCAATGTAAGGTGGTAAAGACCATTAACAGTTTGGTATATATCCTTCTGCATACTGAGAAGTCCCTTGACAGTCCCTTGGACTGCAAGGAGATCAAACCAGTCCATCTTAAAGTAAATCAGTTCTGAATATTCATTGGCAGGACTGATGCTGAAGCTGAAACTCCAATACTTTGGCCACTTGATGCGAAGAACTGACTCACTGGAAAAGACCCTAATGCCAGGAAAGGTTAAAGGCAGGAGAAGAAGGGGATGGCAGAGGATGAAATGGTTGGATGGCATCACTGATTTGATGGACATGAATTTGAGCAAACTCGGGGAGATAGTGAAGGACAGGGAAGCCTGACATGCTGCAGTCTACCAGGTCACGACTGAGCGCCTGAACACCACCACTACAATATATGTTCTACAAAAATGAATGCGTGCATGTACAGGGTGTGTTTTTCAGCAGTGAGTTCATGTGATAGGACCCCTTTTACTACGGGCTGTATTCAGCTAATGTATCTGGGCGATGAGATAAGGGCTGACGTCAGAGCAACTCCAGAGGGCATCTCCATAGAGGGCAGTGTGAATGGGCTGGAGAGGAAGCATCGCAAGGATTACACAGCCTGTGCAACTTCAGCACTGTGGACAGGGACACAGCTCACCCCTCCAACCCTGAATGGTCAATGCAAAGATGGCTAAGACATAGACATTGTCCTCAGGGAATTCACAGTCTTGTGGGAGGGTCAGCTTTGTGGTGGAATGTGAATGGTGTTAGTTGCTCAGTCATGCCGACTTTTTGCAACCGCACGGACTGTAGGCCGCCAGGCTCCTCTGTCTGTGGATTTCTCCAAGCAAGAATACTGCAGTGGGTTGCCATTCTCTTATCCAGGGGATCTTCCCGACCCAGGGGTGGAGCCCGGGTCTCCTACACTGCAGGCAGATTCTTTACCATCAGTCAGTCAGTTCAGTGGCTCAGTCATGTCCGACTCTTTGTGACCCCATGAACCGCAACATGCCAGGCCTCCCTGTTCATCATCAGCTCCCAGAGTTCACCCAAACCCATTTCCATTGAGTTGGTAATGCCATCCAACCATCTCATCCTCTGTCATCCCCTTATCCTCCTGCCCACATTACCATCAGGCCCACCATAATAGCTTAATAATGACATTACAAGAAAATACAGATGTAATTCCCCAAACTCTGCCCACAAGACTCGAGTAGGATCTTACTGTAAGTTGAAGGGAGTTTTGTCCTGACACATGGTTTGTGAAAGAATGAATTGCTGTTGGTTTGGACTGATTGTAGATGAGTTGTGGTGTGGTTTATCTAAATGCTATTGAATGCTTCTTATAATACTCAATAAAAATGTTTATTCTTTTAATATATAGTCAAAGCTATGGTTTTTCAGTAGTCATGTACAAATGTGAGAGTTGGGCCATAAAGAAGGCTGGGTGCCAAAGAACTGATGCTTTCGCATTTTGGTGCTGGAGAAGACTCTTGAGAGTCTCTTGGACTGCAAGGAGATCCAATCAGTCAACCCTAAAGTAAATCAGTACTGACTATTCATTGGAAGGACTGATGCTGAAGCTGAAGCTCCACTACTTGGCCACCTGATGCAAAGAGCTGATTCAAGGGAAAACATCCTGATGCTGGGAAAGACTGANGCCGCAGCTGCAGGCGCAGAGCAGACGGAGCGCCGCCCCTCGCCTCCTCCGCCCCCGCCCCCAGCGCCGCTGCGAGGGGCGGGCAGAGGAGGCGAGAGACGGGGAACCTGTGAACCATCTCCCAACTGCCGAGTGCACCCGTTCCTCCCGGGGAGCGGAGGTGGCCCTCAGGGTGCTCCTCTTCTGGACTCATCCTCTCCTTTTAACATCCAAGTGGGGATGCCCCCACCTAAGGCAGTAGGGGGCGCCCATCTCAAATTCCAGGTTTAGCAAGCTGCAGCCTGCTTCTCCGGGAGCTGGGCGCGCCTGAGCCTGACCCTCTTTCTCAGGTACCCAGGGACCCCGTCTCTCTCTCTCCATCCCCACATCTCCCCTTAAACACAAGACGACCGTGTTACACTGGCTTTGAGAGCGAGCAGAGGTAATAGCGACCCAGGGAAGGAACGTTCCTGCTCAACGTGAGCAAGCACCCTTAAGCAGTCATCTCCCTCTGTGTTAGCTAGGAGCCTTTGGGTTCCAAATAACCGAAACCCATCTGAAATGGCACTGGAGAAGGACGCGGCAACCCCCTCCAGCATTCTTGCCTGAGAAATCCCAAGGACAGAAGGAGCCTGGCGGGCGACAGTGCACGGGATCGCAAAGAGTCGTCGGCTACGTGGCGACTACACATCTGAAAGGGGCTTAAGCGGATGGGGAAGGGATCGCTGCAAAGTCCGGGGCGGGGAGATCTCAGGTCCGGCCGGATCCAGTACCTGTGCGAGGCTTCGTTCTTTCCTATCCTGTGTCTTCCCTCTCTCGTTTTGTGTCCCCCTTTCTATCAGTGGCTACCCTCCTCGTCCTCCCCATTTCTCTCTTCATCCTCCCTCCCTCTCCACCAGCTCTGCCCACTAGAAACCAATAGTGTGTGCACAAGCACACCCGCGCGCACACACACAGAGCAGTTGTGATAACCCAAAATGTATCTAAACATTGCCAAAATGTGTGTGCATGTGTGTATCACACCTCCCCTGCCTCATTAAAGGAAGAAACGTTTGTGAGGGATAATTGAGGGGTGGAGCAGTGGGGAAAGGGAGCCCGAGGGTCCTAAATCTGGATTCCTCTGAAGATAAGCTTCCCACTGCCATGTCTGTAACTGAACTGGGGAGTTGTTGTTGTTCGGTCGCTCGGTCGTGTCCAACTTGTTGCGACCCCGTGGACTGCAGCAGCACACCAGGCTTTCCTGTCCTTCACCATCTCCCGGAGTTTGCTCAAACTCCTGTCCTTTGAGTCAGTGATGCTATTCAGCCGTCTCATCCTCTGTCACCCCCTTCTCCTCTTGCCCTCAGTCTTTCCAGCATCAGAGTCTTTTCTAGTGAATCATCTCTTTATATCAAAAGTGGCCAAAGTACTGGAGCTTCAGCTTCAGCATCAGTCCTTCTGATGATTATCAGTGTTGATTTCCTTTAGGATTGACTGGTCTGATCTCTTTGCAGTCCAACAGACTCTCAAGAGACTTCTCCAACACCACAGTTAGAAAGCATCTATCCTTTGGCATTCAGCCTTCTTTATGGTCCAACTCTCACATCCATACATGACTGCTGGAAAAACCATTGTTTTGACTATGCAAACCTTTGTTGGCAAAGTGATGTCTCTGCTTTTTAATATGCTGTCTAGCTCTTCTTCCAAGGAGCAAGCATCTTTTAATTTGGGGAGAGCTTGCATGAAACCCCACCTTATCGGTCCCTGAAGCTTTCTGGGCCTGTGTCACTGTTGTTTGCTTATATTTTAATGCTGTGAACATAAAAGAGATATTTATTCAAAAACATTTAGCATGGCCAAGAATTGACAAGTTTATTTTAAGGTCCTGCAAACCAGTCCTGAGAGCAGGGTTTGATTGCCACCTTGACATCAAATTAGTGCCTTTAAACATGCATTAAATTGTCCCTTTGATCTAATAATTGCCTTTTGCTATGGTGATGCCTCCCAGCTGGAAACAAAAGCCATTGTTAACTCCTGCAATTTAGAGAAAAATGTGATTTTTCTCAGACTGGAAGGTTACGAGGTTGCAAATTACCCAGATTTGACTGTTTTCTTCCCAGATTTGGGCTGAGGATGGCATCTGGCTTCGCTTGTAAACTTAGTTTCTTTGTGTGTGTGTGTTCAGTCACTCCAGTCGTGTCCGACCTTTTGTGAACCTTAGACTGTAGCCCGCCAGGCTCCTCTGTCCATGGGATTTCCCAGGCAAGAATACTGGAGTGGGTTTCCATTTCCTTCTTCAGGGGATCTTCCCGACCCAGGGATGGAGCCTGAGTCTCCTGCATCTCCTACGTTGGCAGGCTGATTCTTTAGCGCTGAGCCAGTGGTGGTGGTTCTTTATCTGACAGCAAAAAGCTTACACGCTGTGTCTCCCTTTTCACCCTGGATTCTGGAAACAACAAAACTTAAGTACAGAACAATAACCATCAAGTTCATTGACCATCTCCTGCCTGGCTCCAGATACAATTATCCTGCCTTCCTGAGGTGGTTAGAGGTGACTCATTTTTCTTTATTATTTTTGCTTACTCTGGGTCGTAATATTTCAGGAAGGAATCTCTATGGATCCCACTGGGGAAATGAATAAGCAAATATGTAGAATTCAGCTTAGATTTTAAGCTGAATAATAGGAAACTGATTTTTTGTGACTTAAAAATAGCTGAGTATTAACAAATTCACATACTACAATCTAGTGTTTATGGATGGTTGGTTGGATGGTTGGATGGCATCGCCGACTTGATGAACATGAGTTTGAGCAAGTTCTGGGAGTTGGTGATGGACAGGGAAGCCTGGCGTGCTGCAGTCCATGGGGTCGCAAAGAGTCAGACATGACTGAGAGACTGAACCACACTGAGTGTTTCTGGGGCCCTGAAAAAGCCACAGAAGGGACACAATGCTCCCAGAGTCAGGACCCAGATGGTGAGCGTTGTCATTAGGTTAGAAATGATCTCTAAACCCAAACAACCCCTGGAAGAGCGTGTGGTGGTCTAGACCCACAGTTACCAGTAGCAGCCAACTCAGGTGCATTTTACTTTCTTCCTTAAACGATGTAGTTATCAGTGGTTGTTTGGAGACAGGAAGTAGGGGGGAGGGAGGAAAGAGTGGAAGGAACACAGGGATTCCAGGAAACCTGCCGGGGGTGATGGGAAGGGCCACTCTCTTCTTTTGGCTCTGCTGGGTCTCCGTTGCTGTGAGTGGCCTTTCTCTAGTTATGGCGAGCAGGGACTACTGTGCTTTTTGCAGTGTGTGAGCTACTCATTTTGGTGGCTTCTCTTGTTGAAGTGCGTGGGTTCCAGAGGGTGGGCTTAATGGTTGTGGCGAACGGCACGTGGGCTTAGTTGCTCCATGGCATATGTGATCTTCCCAGACCAGGGACTGAACCTGTGTCCCCTACATTGGCAGACGGATTCTTAACCACTGGACCCCAGGGAAGTCCAGGATGGCCACTATCTTGACTATAGTTATGGTTTTTCAGACATATATACACACACACATATATATCTATAGGTACTAAGTCACTTCAGTCTTGTCCGACTCTTTGCAACCCCATGGACCAGGCTCCTCCATCCACGGAGATTCTCCAGGCAAGAATACTAGAGTGTGTTTCCTGTCCCTCCTCTAGGGGATCTTCCCCACCTGGGGATTGAACCCCAGTCTCTTACGTCTCCTGCACTGGCAGGCAGGTTCTTTACCACTAGTGCCATGTGGGAAGCCCTTTATGTATATATATGTCAAAACCCTACATCAAAATGGACACTTAAAATATTTGCGCTATTTACTATATGTCAATCATCCTTCTGAAACGTTACAACGTTCTGCATATGCGAAACACATCAAGGATTACGTACCGTTTTTTAAATATTGCAAAATGGTTTTGTCACACCCATCAGGATGGTCACCATCAAAAGAACAGAAAATGACAACTGCCAGCAAGGAGCCAGGGAAGTTGGAACCTTTGTGCAGTGTTGTTGGGAATGAAGAATAGTGCAGCCACCATGGAAAATAGTATGGAGGTCCTCAAAAAAATTAAAACTATAATTATCATAAGTTCTAGCAATCTCACTTCTGGGCATAGATCCAAAAGAATTCAAAGGAGGATCTTGAAGAGATATTTGCACACTTATGTTCATAGCAGTATTAGTCACAGTAACCAAGAGAGGGAAGCAACACAAAATGTCCACTGACAGATGAATGCATAAAGAAAATGTGATTATTTTCACTTCTCTTACGTCTCCTGGGTTGGCAGGCAGGTTATCACTAGCGCCACCTGGGAAGCCCCGCGGCTGATGACTCAAAGTGAAGTTGCTCAGTCGTGTTGACTCTGCGACCCCATGGACACCAGGCTCCGCAGTCCATGGGATTTTCTAGGCAAGAGTACTGGAGTGGGTTGCCATTTCCTTCTCCAGGGAACTTCCCGACCCAAGGATCGAACTCAGGTCTTCCACGTTGTAGACAGACGACTACTCAGCAATAAAAAAAGAGTGAACTATCGAGAGGTGCTTGGATGAATCGCAGAATTATTATGCTGAATAAAAGCAGGCAGACCACCCAAAGACTGAGCACATACTGTATGATTCCTCTGATAGAAAGCTTTTTAAAAACGCAGAGGAATCGGCAGTGGCAGAAGCCTGATCGGTGGTCACCCAGAGATGCAGCAGAAAGAGAGAGAAGAAGAGGAGGAGGGAGATTCGTGAAAGCCACCGGTAAACATTTTGGGGGATGGACAGGCTCACTGTTTTGATGACTGTGATTTTTTTTTCTTATGATTCTTCCAATTTTATTCAGATATATTTGACATACAGCACAGTATAAATTTAAAGTGTACAGCATAATGATTTGACATACATACATCATGAAATGATTATCACAATAAGTTTAATAAACACACATCTTCTCATATAGATAGAAAATTAAAGACAAGCAAAAAATTTTGTTGTGATGAGAACACTTGGGATTTACTCTTAACAACTTTCACATATAACACACAGCAATGTTAATTGCATTTGTCATTTTGTACATTACATCCTTTGTACTTATTTATTTAATAACTGGAAGTGTGTCCCTTCTACCCACCTTCGTCCAATTCCCCTCCCCTACACCCACCCTCTGGTAAGTGCAAATCTGAAATATTTTTCTGTGAATCTCTGTTTCTTTGCTTGTTTATTTGTTTTTGAAGTGTAATTGATCTACAATGCTATGTTAGCTCCTGATACACAACATAGTGATTTATTATTTCTGTACATTTTGAATGGTCAGCACTGTAATTCTAGTTATGATGTGGTGGCTGTGAATTTATTGCAGGTGTCTATGCACCTCAGACTCATCAAAACAGACACTTAAAATATGTGCTGTATATTATACATTAATTATCTTAAAAAACACTATGATGGAATAGCTGCCACTTTTTAAACGCTCCTGAAGCTCTGTTCTCATCGCTTTGTTTTTTAAAAAATTATTTATTTTTAAATTTTTGGCTGTGCTGGGTCTTTGTTGCTACTCAAGGGCTTTCTCTAGTAGCGATGAGCTACTCTCTAGTTGCATCGCACAGGTTTCTCATTGTGGGCCTTCTCTTGATGCCAAGCAGGGACGCTATAGCACAGGCTCAATAGTTCGGCACACAGGCTTAGCTGACCCGTGGCATGTGGAATCTTCCCAGATCAGGGGTTGAACCCATGTCCCCTGCATTGACAGATGGACTCTCAACCACTGGACCACCAGGGAAGTCCCTCATTGCTTTACAGACACTATCTCAACTAACCACAGCTCCACTTTACAGATGGAAAGACAGAGGCTCAGGAAGTTGAAGGTGCTGCCCAAGTCCACGCAACTATTACTAGGTCTGTCTGGCTTCCAAGTTCATTCTTTTACTGCTCTCAAGCTCAAACAGCATCTCTGCCACACACATTACAGCTAATCTTCCTTATCACTCAACGCAAGCTGAATACTTTGCACAAATTAATTTTATCTTGAGCCTTGGGGAGTTTAGGTTTGCCCAAGGACACAGGAAGTAGAGCTGGGATTTGAACCCAGGGAATCTGAGGCCAGAATCACATGCTGAAGGCAAGTGCTCTTGGGACACCCTTCCCAGTTTCTCCTGGGAGCCCTTCTTGAATAAAATACTTGTCCAGAATCTCCGTCACAGTTTCTGATTCTGGGGAATGGAAACTTAGACAGCATGAGGTTAAAAGGCTTTCTCCAGAGCACAGATGTTTTAACTGGCAAGAGGAGGGGGTCAGAGTTGCTGCTCTAACAACAGAAACTAGACACAGCCCTGGAGGCCAGACGGTGCACTGAGATGTGGGATCCTGGGGCAAGTGGGGGTGGCGTGGGACTGCAAAGCCACCTCAGATCCTGAGAGGATGGGCTTTGCCTAGTCCCTCCCACGCTGTATTCTTTCCAAAAAGGCCAGTTCCCTGCCACTGATCTATTTGTCAATTTCCAGTTGCCCACTCATGGCATGACTCAGCCATGGGGCAAGGAGTGGGGATCCCAATTACAAAGGAAGAGAAACCCATTCAATCTTTCACTCAGTGACATTCACTGAGCTTGCCTCCAGGCCAGGCATTATGCTTGGCACTGGAAGGATCTGATGGTGAACAAATGCCCTTCCCTGATCTCAGGGAGCCAAGGACACGGCTCCAGGAATAAACCATCTCAGCAACAGAGTGGTTCGACAGAGGAAAGCACAGATCTCGCGGAGGTGAGATGAGAAGCATCTAACTCTTTGCTATCCCAAGTGTGGTCCACGCACCATCAGGATCAGCATCATCGGGGCAGGTGTTGGAAAATGTAGAAACCCAGGTCCCACCCTAGACCTACAGAATCAGAACGTGCAGGTTAACTAAGGCCCACAGCNAACCATCTCAGCAACAGAGTGGTTCGACAGAGGAAAGCACAGATCCCGCGGAGGTGAGACGAGAAGCATCTAACTCTTTGCTATCCCAAGTGTGGTCCACGCACCATCAGGATCAGCATCATCGGGGAGGTGTTGGAAAATGTAGAAACCCAGGTCCCACCCTAGACCTACAGAATCAGAACGTGCAGGTTAACTAAGGCCCACAGCGATTTGAAAGTGCATTAACATTTGAGGAGCTTTAATGTAACCCAATCAGGGGCGAGGCAGGCTGAGGTATAGGTGCAGGTCAGAGAAGGCTGCCTGGAGGAGACGACATCTGAGCTGGACAAAGGAGTAGGAGTCAGCCAGGTGAGGCAGAGATTGGCTGGCTGTTCTCCAAACCTGCTTCTTCTCTTCTGGCTGGACCACATTCCAGCGTCTTATAGTTCCAGGCGGCCACGTGACCAAGTTCAGGTCGGTGGAACGTGAAGAGATGCCTTGGGCACCCTTTGCAAGCCTGGCCCAGGGAAACCTCCACAGTCTGACCCTGCTGAACTTTCCGGATTCACCAACCACATGAAGGGGACGTTGAGAAGGCCAGAGCCATAGGAATGACTGAGCCTGGGTCCCTGACTGATGGGCTGGCTGGTTAGCCAGAAGCTCCCGCGAATGAAGTTGTGTTCAGCCCCAGCTGACCTACCCCTGCTGAGACAGCAGGCAAAAGGGAGGGTGAACTTTTGTTTGTTTGTTTTTGTTTTATTTTTGGAAGGTGAACAGAGGTAGGAACAGGCTAGATCTTGAGGTAGAGACTGTGCTAAAGAACGAGAAATTTCAGCAATTTGTGTTTGGGAAGCGGTGGAGTCAGAGATCCCCCTGCTAGTAGCGGCTGATAGTTATAGTGGTGGTGATTTGGTTGCTAAGTCATGTCTGACTCTTGCGACCCCATGGACCGTAGCCCGCCAGGCTCCTCTATGCATGGGATTCTCCAGGCAAGAACACTGGAGTGGAGAGACATTCACTACTCCAGGGGATCGTCCCAACCCAAGGTTCAAACCCAGGCCTCCTGTATTGCAGGCAGACTCTTAACCAACTGAGCTACAAGGAAAGTTATAGAACACACCCCCTACAAAAAAAAAAAAGAAAGAAAGTTATAGACCCTCTTTTTTTCCAAACACACACGAACAACTGAATAGGAGATAGATGCAAGCGGTTCATGAATTCCAGGTTAAGATATGTTTCAGCTCATGGGAGACCATTTTTAAAAAAGAAAGTCATGTATCGAGGGAAACTTTCCCTTGTCGTCAACCAAGGCGTTTTTGGTTTTCATTTTTTTCTTAGTCATAAGAATCCATCTTGAGGGCTTCCCTGGTGGCTCAGTCGTAAAGAGTCTGCCTCCCAAAGCAGGAGACGTGGGTTTGAGCCCTGATTCAGGAAGACCCCAAATGCCACGGAGCAGCTGAGCTGGTGTGCCACAATGACTGAGCCTGTGCTCGAGAGCCCAGGAGCCNGTGGCTCAGTCGTAAAGAGTCTGCCTCCCAAAGCAGGAGACGTGGGTTTGAGCCCTGATTCAGGAAGACCCCAAATGCCACGGAGCAGCTGAGCTGGTGTGCCACAATGACTGAGCCTGTGCTCGAGAGCCCAGGAGCCGCAACTTCTGAAGCCTGTGCGCCCTGGAGCCCGCGCTGCCCAAAAAGAGCAGCCGCTGCAATCAGAAACCCATGCACTGCAACTAGAGTAGCCACCACTCTCCACGACCAGAGAAGACCTGCTTGCAGCAATGAANTAAAAAAGAAAGTCATGTATCGAGGGAAACGTTCCCTTGTCGTCAACCAAGGCGTTTTTGGTTTTCATTTTTTTCTTAGTCATAAGAATCCATCTTGAGGGCTTCCCTGGTGGCTCAGTCGTAAAGAGTCTGCCTCCCAAAGCAGGAGACGTGGGTTTGAGCCCTGATTTAGGAAGACCCCAAATGCCATGGAGCAGCTGAGCTGGTGTGCCACAATGATTGAGCCTGTGCTCGAGAGCCCAGGAGCTGCAACTTCTGAAGCCCGTGCGCCCTGGAACCCGCGCTGCCCAAAAAGAGCAGCCGTTGCAATCAGAAACCCATGCACTGCAACTAGAGTAGCCACCACTCTCCACGACCAGAGAAGACCTGCTTGCAGCAATGAAGACCCAGTTTGGCCAAAAATAAATAAATAAATAAACCTTGAAAAGAAAAACAAAAAAAGAGGGACTTCCATGGTGGTCCAGTGGGTGAGAATCTGTGCTTCCAATGCAGGGCTCTCAGGTTCGATCCCTGGTCGGGGAACTAGGATCCCACATGCTGAGTGGTGCAGCCAAAAAATAAAAATTAAAATCAAATCAAATAATCTTTAAAAAAAGAATCCATCTTCAATTTTACAGTGAAAAAACAACAGCAAAACAACGAGAGACCACTACACACCTATTAGAATGGCTGTAATCCAGGACAATGTCAACACCAAATGCTGGTGAGAGTGTGGAGCAACAACAGTTCATTGCTGGTGGAAATGCAAAGTGCTATGGACACTTTGGAAGGTGGTTTGGTGGTTTTCTTACAAAACTAAACATATTCTTTAAAAAGAAAGACTAAATATAATCTATAATCTTACTGGATGATTCAGCAAACTGACTCCTTGGTATTTACCCCCAAAAAAGCTGAAAAGCTAAGTCTACACAGAAACCTGCACACAGATTTTTATAGCAGCTTTATTCATAAGTGCCCAAACCTGGAAGCAAATAAGATATCTGTCCTTNTTCAGCAAACTGGCTCCTTGGTATTTACCCCCAAAAAAGCTGAAAAGCTAAGTCTACACAGAAACCTGCACACAGATTTTTATAGCAGCTTTATTCATAAGTGCCCAAACCTGGAAGCAAATAAGATATCTGTCCTTCAGTAGGAGAATGAATCAATAAACTGTGGTCAATCCAGACAATGGAATTTCATTCAGTGCCAAAGAGAAATGAGCTATCAAGCTATGGAAAACCATGTAGGAAACAGAAATAAGCTTCAGTGATATGTTGTACAGCACAGAGAATAGAGTCAATACTTTATAACAAGTTTAAGTGGAGTATATAATCTATCCAATGGTTGAGTCACTATGTTATCCAATATCCTAATGCGATATTGTGAATCAACTATACGTCAATTTAAAAAAAAAGGAAAATTAAGAAAAGACAAGACACGGAGGAAACCCAGACACATATTATTAAGTGAAAGAAGCCATCCTGAAAAGACCACGTACTGTAAGGGTTCAGCTATATGACGTTCTGGAAGAGGCGAAACTATGGGGACCAAGAGCAGTGGTTGCCAAGGATGAGAGGAGAGGGAGGGACGGATGAGTCGGCGGGGCGCAGAGGATGTTTAAGGCAGTGAAAATACTTTATATGGCACTAGAATTACACACGCATGTCATGTAACATTTGTACAGACCCATAGCGAGCATAACACCAGGCGTGAACCATCATGTAAAGGATGAACTTTGGGTGATGATGCGTTCAGGTCAGTTCGAATGTTACAAATACGCCACTCTGGATAAGGGGAGCTCCTGAGAGTGGGAGAGGCCAGGCACGTACAAAAAGCCTCTGTATGTGAACAGAGGGCATGTGGGAAACCTCCGTACCTTCCCCTCAAATTTGCTGCGAACTCGGTTGTTGTTGTTTTTGCTATGAACTTTAAATGGCTCTAAAACATGATAAGCTGCCCTGGTAGTTCAGTCAGTCAAGAATCTGCCTGCAGTACAGGAGACCTGGGTTCAATCTTTGGGTCAGGAAGATCCCCTAGAGAAGGAAATGGCAAACCACCCCTGGTTTTCATTTACTGTAAATTAAACAAGATTCCTTTTATAGCTAACGTGGCTGGGGCACATTGATCTGATAAGGCCATGGACATCTGGGTTTATGCAGCATCACCGTTCTTTTGTTTTACCTTTCCTTATTAATTTTTATTGGAGTATAGTTGATTTACAATGTTGTGTTANTAAAGGATGAACTTTGGGTGATGATCTGTTCAGGTCAGTTCGAATGTTACAAATACGCCACTCTGGATAAGGGGAGCTCCTGAGAGTGGGAGAGGCCAGGCACGTACAAAAAGCCTCTGTATGTGAACAGAGGGCATGTGGGAAACCTCCGTACCTTCCCCTCAAATTTGCTGCGAACTCGGTTGTTGTTGTTTTTGCTGTGAACTTTAAATGGCTCTAAAACATGATAAGCTGCCCTGGTAGTTCAGTCAGTCAAGAATCTGCCTGCAGTACAGGAGACCTGGGTTCAATCTTTGGGTCAGGAAGATCCCCTAGAGAAGGAAATGGCAAACCACCCCTGGTTTTCATTTACTGTAAATTAAACAAGATTCCTTTTATAGCTAACGTGGCTGGGGCACATTGATCTGATAAGGCCATGGACATCTGGGTTTATGCAGCATCACCGTTCTTTTGTTTTACCTTTCCTTATTAATTTTTATTGGAGTATAGTTGATTTACAATGTTGTGTTACTTTTTGCCATAAAGCAAAGTGAATCAATTATATATGTACGTGTATCAGCTCTTTTTTAGATTCTTTTCACCTCTAGGTCATGACCGAGTATGGAATAGAGAGCCCTGTGCTATAGATAAGTCCTTATTAATCACCTATTTTATATATAGTAGTGTGTATATGTCTACCCCAATCTCCCAATATCCCTCCCCCACCATCTTTCTCTTAAAAGAGATGTCCGACTGGGATCCATTCTTCTGGGCTGTCTCGTTTATTTA
>SJYW01012167.1:2122159-2149933 GCA_006410735.1 Raphicerus campestris | reverse complement strand
AAAGAAAGTTATAGACCCTCTTTTTTTCCAAACACACACGAACAACTGAATAGGAGATAGATGCAAGCGGTTCATGAATTCCAGGTTAAGATATGTTTCAGCTCATGGGAGACCATTTTTAAAAAAGAAAGTCATGTATCGAGGGAAACTTTCCCTTGTCGTCAACCAAGGCGTTTTTGGTTTTCATTTTTTTCTTAGTCATAAGAATCCATCTTGAGGGCTTCCCTGGTGGCTCAGTCGTAAAGAGTCTGCCTCCCAAAGCAGGAGACGTGGGTTTGAGCCCTGATTCAGGAAGACCCCAAATGCCACGGAGCAGCTGAGCTGGTGTGCCACAATGACTGAGCCTGTGCTCGAGAGCCCAGGAGCCGCAACTTCTGAAGCCTGTGCGCCCTGGAGCCCGCGCTGCCCAAAAAGAGCAGCCGCTGCAATCAGAAACCCATGCACTGCAACTAGAGTAGCCACCACTCTCCACGACCAGAGAAGACCTGCTTGCAGCAATGAAGACCCAGTTTGGCCAAAAATAAATAAATAAATAAACCTTGAAAAGAAAAACAAAAAAAGAGGGACTTCCATGGTGGTCCAGTGGGTGAGAATCTGTGCTTCCAATGCAGGGCTCTCAGGTTCGATCCCTGGTCGGGGAACTAGGATCCCACATGCTGAGTGGTGCAGCCAAAAAATAAAAATTAAAATCAAATCAAATAATCTTTAAAAAAAGAATCCATCTTCAATTTTACAGTGAAAAAACAACAGCAAAACAACGAGATACCACTACACACCTATTAGAATGGCTGTAATCCAGGACAATGTCAACACCAAATGCTGGTGAGAGTGTGGAGCAACAGTTCATTGCTGGTGGAAACGCAAAGTGCTATGGACACTTTGGAAGGCAGTTTGGTGGTTTTCTTACAAAACTAAACATATTCTTTAAAAAGAAAGACTAAATATAATCTATAATCTTACTGGATGATTCAGCAAACTGGCTCCTTGGTATTTACCCCCAAAAAAGCTGAAAAGCTAAGTCTACACAGAAACCTGCACACAGATTTTTATAGCAGCTTTATTCATAAGTGCCCAAACCTGGAAGCAAATAAGATATCTGTCCTTCAGTAGGAGAATGAATCAATAAACTGTGGTCAATCCAGACAATGGAATTTCATTCAGTGCCAAAGAGAAATGAGCTATCAAGCTATGGAAAACCATGTAGGAAACAGAAATAAGCTTCAGTGATATGTTGTACAGCACAGAGAATAGAGTCAATACTTTATAACAAGTTTAAGTGGAGTATATAATCTATCCAATGGTTGAGTCACTATGTTATCCAATATCCTAATGCGATATTGTGAATCAACTATACGTCAATTAAAAATAAAGGAAAATTAAGAAAAGACAAGACACGGAGGAAACCCAGACACATATTATTAAGTGAAAGAAGCCATGCTGAAAAGACCACGTACTGTAAGGGTTCAGCTATATGACGTTCTGGAAGAGGCGAAACTATGGGGACCAAGAGCAGTGGTTGCCAAGGATGAGAGGAGAGGGAGGGACGGATGAGTCGGCGGGGCGCAGAGGATGTTTAAGGCAGTGAAAATACTTTATATGGCACTAGAATTACACACGCATGTCATGTAACATTTGTACAGACCCATAGCGAGCATAACACCAGGCGTGAACCATCATGTAAAGGATGAACTTTGGGTGATGATGCGTTCAGGTCAGTTCGAATGTTACAAATACGCCACTCTGGATAAGGGGAGCTCCTGAGAGTGGGAGAGGCCAGGCACGTACAAAAAGCCTCTGTATGTGAACAGAGGGCATGTGGGAAACCTCCGTACCTTCCCCTCAAATTTGCTGCGAACTCGGTTGTTGTTGTTTTTGCTGTGAACTTTAAATGGCTCTAAAACATGATAAGCTGCCCTGGTAGTTCAGTCAGTCAAGAATCTGCCTGCAGTACAGGAGACCTGGGTTCAATCTTTGGGTCAGGAAGATCCCCTAGAGAAGGAAATGGCAAACCACCCCTGGTTTTCATTTACTGTAAATTAAACAAGATTCCTTTTATAGCTAACGTGGCTGGGGCACATTGATCTGATAAGGCCATGGACATCTGGGTTTATGCAGCATCACCGTTCTTTTGTTTTACCTTTCCTTATTAATTTTTATTGGAGTATAGTTGATTTACAATGTTGTGTTACTTTTTGCCATAAAGCAAAGTGAATCAATTATATATGTACGTGTATCAGCTCTTTTTTAGATTCTTTTCACCTCTAGGTCATGACCGAGTATGGAATAGAGAGCCCTGTGCTATAGATAAGTCCTTATTAATCATCTATTTTATATATAGTAGTGTGTATATGTCTACCCCAATCTCCCAATATCCCTCCCCCACCATCTTTCTCTTAAAAGAGATGTCTGACTGGGATCCATTCTTCTGGGCTGTCTCGTTTATTTACCTGGTAGTGCAAACTGGTGAAGAATCCACCTTCCTGGGGCAGGGAGACTCAAGAGATGTGGGTTTGATTCCTGGTGCGGAAGATTCCCCTGGAGAAGTAAATAGCAACCCACTCCAGCATTCTTGTCTGGGAAGTCCCATGGACAGAGGGGTCTGGTGGACCACAGCTCATGTGGTCGCAAGGAGTCGGACACGACTTGGCGACTAAACCGCAACACAGCAGGAACAGGAGAGTCTGAGTTTCGGCCCCAGATGGGGGACCCAGCTCCCAAATCTCTGCTGAGCGGCTAAGTCTCCTCTTGGCCACTAGAGGGCGCAAGGCCCCAGTTAGCTGAACCTTGGCACAGCCCTGGCCGCTGGGGTCAGGGCACTGGCTAGTGATTCAGCACGGCGGGGGGGGGGCACGAATAGCAGGCTCTCCAAAGCCCCAGGACTGCAGATAACACCCCCACCTCCCTCCAGAGCTTCCGGTGGCATCTGATCCAGATATGCTAATGACAGTCTGGGGCCGCAGTGCCCTCAGACCCAGAGGAACACCCTGGGGTGGGGTGAGGGGGTAATTTCCACCCCCCCCCCACCTCGATTCTGCATTCCTGAGCCTTGACCTCCACGGAGCAGCCACAGGGCAGCTTGAAACCCTCCCAGCCCCTCTGCAGACAGTCTGGCTGTGTCGGAGAGCTCCCAGGTACATTACAAGCTAGAGTGGTGGATCAGCCTGCCCTTCCTGAACACGTCCTGGTTTTCATTTACTGTAAATTACCCTGCTTCTCGTATGAGACTTGAAAGGGAGAGGAGGGAAAGGGCAGGAGCGTAGCCATGAGTTTGCTTCACCCAAGGTGGCGGCCGCCAGTGCAGTCACAGCAGGAACAGGGACTGACCCAAGCCTCTGAGTGTGACCTAAGGAGCCTGCAGGAGAGGTGGCACTGGGAAGTGCAAAGGGCCTGGGTCTCCGGAGTCAGAAAGACTCGGGTTCAAGTTCAGCTCCCTCATCTACCAGCAGCTGGTTACCTCCCCTCTCAGGGCCTCAGTCTTCATTTTGAAAGTGGAGGTGGGGACTTCCCTGGTGGTCCAGTGGCTAAAACCTCTCGCTCCCAATGCAGGGCGTGCAGGTTCGATCCTTGGCCAGGGAACGATTCCACACGTCCCAACTAAGAGTCTGCATGCCCCCGCTAAAGATCCCACGTGCTGCAATGAACACAAAGACCAGGTGCAGGCAGATAAATTTTAAAAATTTTAAGTAGGACGTTATTGGTAATCCAGTGGTAAAAAATCTGCCTGCCAATGCAGAGGACACTGCTGTGATCCCTGGTTCGGGAAGATCTCACCTGCCTCGGGGCAGTGAAGCCTGGGCACCACAGTTACTGAAGCCCGCATGCCTAGAGCCCGTGCTCTGCCACAAGAGAAGCCCCTGCAAGGAGAGGCCCTCACACTGAAACTAGGGAGAGGCCCCTACTCACCACAACTGGAGACAGGCTGCGCTCAGAACAAAGATCCAGGGCAACCACGAGTAAATAAAATTTTTTAAGTAGAGGTGATATTTAGCACACTGGTATGAGATAATGATCCCCTTTGTTGTTGTTTTCTCCCTAAGTTGTGTCCGGCTCTTTTCGACCCCATGAACTATAGCCCTGCAGGCTCCTCTGTCTGTGGGATTTCCCAGGCAGGGATACTGGAGTGGGCTGCCATTTCCTCCTCCAGGGGATCTTCCTGACTCAGGGATCGAAGCTGCATCTCTTGCTTTGGCAGGTGGATTCTTCACCATGTTTCCCTAGCACCCAGCTTAGCAGGGCTTCAATTCATATTAGATAAAATTGGACAGTGGCTTGAAACAGCCATATTATTATCCCCTCGGTTTTGTCGGTGGCCTCACGAGGCTATTTCACAGCTGAGGTTGCTTGGGGTCTCTCAGGCTGTTGCAGTCGATGGATGGAGTCATCTTGGAGGCTTCAACAGAATCTGGGAAGGTTGGGCGCTGCTCCTCTCCAAGCTGCCTCAGGGTTTATCTTCTCCGTGTGGCCCCCTCCAGCTTTATCTACCGCATCTTGGGACTCCCAAAAGCCCAAAAGTAGAGCCAACAAGTCTTCTGATGCTTGGGTGTGGAGCTGACAAGCATCTCACATGTCATCATCTGTTGGTAGGTCCCAGGTCTTGCAGATTCAGTGTGGGAGGGACCTGTCCAGAGAACAGATACTGGAGGTGTGGCTNACCCAAGGTGGCGGCCGCCAGTGCAGTCACAGCAGGAACAGGGACTGACCCAAGCCTCTGAGTGTGACCTAAGGAGCCTGCAGGAGAGGTGGCACTGGGAAGTGCAAAGGGCCTGGGTCTCCGGAGTCAGAAAGACTCGGGTTCAAGTTCAGCTCCCTCATCTACCAGCAGCTGGTTACCTCCCCTCTCAGGGCCTCAGTCTTCATTTTGAAAGTGGAGGTGGGGACTTCCCTGGTGGTCCAGTGGCTAAAACCTCTCGCTCCCAATGCAGGGCGTGCAGGTTCGATCCTTGGCCAGGGAACGATTCCACACGTCCCAACTAAGAGTCTGCATGCCCCCGCTAAAGATCCCACGTGCTGCAATGAACACAAAGACCAGGTGCAGGCAGATAAATTTTAAAAATTTTAAGTAGGACGTTATTGGTAATCCAGTGGTAAAAAATCTGCCTGCCAATGCAGAGGACACTGCTGTGATCCCTGGTTCGGGAAGATCTCACCTGCCTCGGGGCAGTGAAGCCTGGGCACCACAGTTACTGAAGCCCGCATGCCTAGAGCCCGTGCTCTGCCACAAGAGAAGCCCCTGCAAGGAGAGGCCCTCACACTGAAACTAGGGAGAGGCCCCTACTCACCACAACTGGAGACAGGCTGCGCTCAGAACAAAGATCCAGGGCAACCACGAGTAAATAAAATTTTTTAAGTAGAGGTGATATTTAGCACACTGGTATGAGATAATGATCCCCTTTGTTGTTGTTTTCTCCCTAAGTTGTGTCCGGCTCTTTTCGACCCCATGAACTATAGCCCTGCAGGCTCCTCTGTCCGTGGGATTTCCCAGGCAGGGATACTGGAGTGGGCTGCCATTTCCTCCTCCAGGGGATCTTCCTGACTCAGGGATCGAAGCTGCATCTCTTGCTTTGGCAGGTGGATTCTTCACCATGTTTCCCTAGCACCCAGCTTAGCAGGGCTTCAATTCATATTAGATAAAATTGGACAGTGGCTTGAAACAGCCATATTATTATCCCCTCGGTTTTGTCGGTGGCCTCACGAGGCTATTTCACAGCTGAGGTTGCTTGGGGTCTCTCAGGCTGTTGCAATCGATGGATGGAGTCATCTTGGAGGCTTCAACAGAATCTGGGAAGGTTGGGCGCTGCTCCTCTCCAAGCTGCCTCAGGGTTTATCTTCTCCGTGTGGCCCCCTCCAGCTTTATCTACCGCATCTTGGGACTCCCAAAAGCCCAAAAGTAGAGCCAACAAGTCTTCTGATGCTTGGGTGTGGAGCTGACAAGCATCTCACATGTCATCATCTGTTGGTAGGTCCCAGGTCTTGCAGATTCAGTGTGGGAGGGACCTGTCCAGAGAACAGATACTGGAGGTGTGGCTCACAGGGAAGTCTGGTTAGGGACTAGATGTGAGATGGTGTATTAGTGTCCTGTTGCTGCTGGAACAAACCACCACAAATTTAGTGGCTTCAAATAACATACATTTATTATCTTACAGTCCTAGAGGTCAGAAATGCAATATAGATCTCTCTAAAGAGTCTCGCAGTAGTTATGTACAAATGTGAAAGTTGGACTATTAAAAAAAGGCTGAGGCCAAAGAACTGATGGTATCAAACTGTGGTGCTGGAGAAGACTCTTGAGAATCCCTTGGACTGCAAGGAGATCAAACCGGGCAATCCTAAAGGAAATCAACTCTGAATATTCACTGGAAGGACTGATGCTGAAGCTGAAGCTCCAATACTTTGGCCACTTGATGCGAGGAGTCAATTCATTGGAAAAGACCCTGATGCCGGGAAAGACTGAAGGCAAAAGGAGAAGGGGGCAGCAGAGGATGAGATGGTTAGATAGCATCACTGACTCAGTGGACATGAACTTGAGCAAACTCTGGGGAGATGGTGAAGGACAGGGAAGCCCGGCGTGCTGCACTCCATGAGATTACAAAGAGTTAGACACGACTCAGCAACTAAACAACAACAACCCAACGAAAGGGCTAAAATCAAGCTGTGCCTGGCTGCCTCCCTTTCCGGAGGCCCTGGGAAAGGATTCCTTGTCTTGCCTTTTCCAGCTCCTAGAGACCACCCACGAAGGCTTCCCAGGTGGCTGAGTGGTAAAGACATCCCCCTACCANCCTGGGAAAGGATTCCTTGCCTTGCCTTTTCCAGCTCCTAGAGACCACCCACGAAGGCTTCCCAGGTGGCTGAGTGGTAAAGACATCCCCCTACCAACGCAGGAGACACGGCAGATGAGGTTTCGATCCCTGAGTCGAGAAAGATCTTCTGGAGGAGGAAATGGCAACCCACTCCAGTATTCTCGCCTGGAGAATTCTATGGACAGAGGAGCCTGGTGGGCTACAGTCCAGGGGCTCACAAAGAGTCGGACACGAAGTTTCAGCACCAGACCCAGCTCCCAAATCTCTGCTGAAGGGCTAGCCGAGTCTTTCCTCCCAGTGGCCACTAGAGGGCGCAGGCCTGCCCTCCGCGGCCCCAGCGGGGCATGAACAGCAGGCTCTCCAAAGCCCCAGGACTGCAGGTAACACCTCCACCCCAGTCGAGCTTCCGCTGGCATCTGATCCAGTCAGGCTAATGACAGTCTGGGGCGGCGGTGCCAGGAGACCCAGAGGAACGTCCTGGGGGGAGGGGTGTCTCTGCCCTCACTTCAGTTCTGAATTCCTTGACCTGTGACTCCTCCCCCATCCTCATCACGTTCCGTCACTACGTCTCCTCTTTCTTGTATGACAGCCTGACACCTGTCTTTACAAATAAAGTTTTATTGGAACACGGCCACATCCATTCATTTCAGGTTGTCTGTGGCTACTTTTTGGACTACAGTGGCAGAGCTCTCTACTTGCAAGAGGAACCATGGCCCACAAAACTAAAAATATTCCGGATCTGGCCCTTAGTAGAACAGTTTGCTGACCCCGATTTAAGTCAGTGGTTCTCAACTCTGGCTGTAATTTAGAATTATTTGGGGAAACAATCCTTTTAAAGATGCCAAAACCCTGGGCCCCACTCAAAGCCCTTGTCATTTAATTGACCTGTGGGTGGACTCAGGGCATGTATTTCTTAAGAGCTTAGGGACTTAGGGACTTCCCTGGTTGTCCAGCGATTGGGACTCTGCACTTCCAATGCAGGAGGTGCAGGTTTCATCTCTGATCAGGAAACTAAAATTCCACATGCCCTGCGACACAGCCAAAATAAAATAAATTAACTACCTTTGGAATCACACAATAATCTTTTTAAAAATACCCAGGTGATACTATTGGGCAGCTAAGACAAAAAAAACCACTGGTCTAAGCCAGTGATGGCAATTTAACAGGAAATGATTTGGTGGTGGGAACCAGCTCTGGCCAATGAACCATAATGGGGAGTCCACTGGGGGTGGGTGGCTGGTCTGGGAAACCTTCCCCACTCTGATATAAAGACAAGGATAAGGAGAAAGTGGCTGTAATTACGGCTGATTCTCCCTTCCTGTTGTGGATGCTGTTGGGTAAGGGCCCATGGAAATAATTAATTTTAATATCAGAAGAAAAAAAAGAATAGAATCCCGCCTGCCTTGTATCTGCCTTTATACCAATACAGTCACAAAATAGTCTTTTTTTTTTTTTTAATGGAGGAAGATCCCAGAAAACTTATAATATGACCGTGACAGTGCCTGGTGCAGAAAACGCCTTAATAAATAAGAGTTGTTTTCATCATCCTCAGGATCACTGCTGTTGGTGGCAAGAATGGGTGTGGTCATCAGACCAGCCTAGCCAGATGGAAGGGTGAATACAGCCGAAGTAATAACAGGTACAAAAGCGGTGAGTGTACACACCCTGCTTTGTCCTGAAGTCAACCGTCGTCTCCTCTTCTCCACCCAGCCTCCCTATCAGGTGGATGTTATTATCCCCATTCTACAGATGAGGAAATGAAGGCCAGAGCAGTTTAGTAATTTGCCTCGGATCACACAGGTAGTCAAAAGGGGAGGCAGGATGTGAGTCCAGGTCTGTGGGATGTCACAGCCATATCTTCTCCGTGCTAATCAGAAAAGAGAGAAGTCCTCCAGTGACGGCCATGGGGATTTGGATTGGAGCAAACAGCTGTCAACACCGGGAGATTTTTGGAAAGGAGCTAATGGCATTTAGGGAGCTGTTGGGTTGTCACATTAATTCCAGGGAACATTTGAAGAGGTGTCTGAGAGTGTTAGGACCCGAGCCACTCAAAGGATTCATTTTTCCTGGAAACAGCTCACTTGGGCCATACATTGAAAGTGTTAACCACTCAACGGAGTCTGACTCTTTTGTGACCCCATGGGTTGTAGCCCACCAGGCTTCTCTGTCCATGGGATTTTCCAGGCAAGAATATTGGAGTGGGTTGCCACTTCTTTCTCCAGGGGATCTTCCCAACCCAGGGATCAAACCTGGGTCTCCTGCATTACAAGCAGATTCTTTACTGTCTGAGCCACCCGAGGAGCCCAAAATAACAAGATATAATGCACTACAGCCCAGAACTCCTGGTCTCGAAGGTCCTCCAGCCTCAGCCTCTCGAGTAGCTGGGACTACAGGTGCAGGCCAAGGTGCCTGGCAGGCAATACACTGGTTTAGTATTAAAAGGTATTTAGTGTCAAAAGGAAGTTGGTAGGACTTGCCTGGTGGTCCAGAGGCTAAGACTCCATGCTCCCAATGCAGGGGGGCCAGCAGGGAATGAACTAGATTCCACGTGCTGCAACTAAAGATCTCACATGCTGCAACTAAAAAAACAAAAACAAAACCAAAAAATCCTGCATACCATCACAAAGATCAAAGATCTCATATGCTTCAATTAAGACCCAAGCCAAATAAATAAATAAAAAAAAATAAATATGTGTGTATGCTCAGTTGTGTCTGATTCTTTGCAACCCAGAGACTGTTGTAACCCACCAGGCTCCTCTGNATCAAAGATCTCATGCTTCAATTAAGACCGAAGCCAAATAAATAAATAAATATAAATAAATATGTGTGTATGCTCAGTTGTGTCTGATTCTTTGCAACCCAGGGACTGTTGTAACCCACCAGGCTCCTCTGTCCATGGGATTCTCCAGGCAAGAATACTGGAGTGGGTTGCCATTCCCTTTTCCAGGGGATTTGCCTGACTCAGGGATTGAACCCAAGTCTCCTGAATTGCAGGTGGATTCTTTACCACTGAGACACCTGGGAATCCAAATAAATACACATTAAAAAAAAGAGAGAGAGAGAGATGGGAGGGAGTTTCAAAAGGGAGGGGATATATGTATACCTATGGCTGATTCATGTTGAGGTTTGACAGAAAACAGCAAAATTGTGTAAAGCAATTGTCCTTCAATAGAAAATAAATTAATTAAAAAAAAAGAAGTTAGAGAAACTGCCAACCCAACCACCCATCCAGCAATGATCTGGAAAATTATCTCTTTTAATACCTTGACTTTGTGGTGGAAAAAATACTACAAACCCTACTCATGGTCTGCACGATGGCTTCGTTTAAAATGATCTGGCGCTAACAAACAGTGATCTATTAAGCAAACACTTACTACATGCCCAGTTTGTGCCAGGTAGTCCATCAAACAGTGGGGCACAGAGCTGGAAAGATTTACAAATCTCTGTCCTTTCAGAGCTTATATTCAAAGAGGGGAGCATGTCCCAAAGGAAACAGATAAGCAACTCAAGTGATAACAGATTATGACCGGTTCTGGGAAATAAAGAAGAGACTGTTTACTGGAGACAGAACACAGGTTACCCGTTGTCCTCCCACAGCTCGTCTTTCTTTTAAAGTCATAGATCCTCCCATTCATAGCTGGGCATGTGGCCATGCAGGCCTTCCCTGGTGGCTCAGATGGTAGAGAACTTGCCTGCCATAGGGGAGACCCAGATTCCATCCGCGGGTCGGGAAGATCCCCCGGAGAAGGGAATGGCAACCTGCTCCATGATTCCAGCCTGGAGAATTCCATGGACAGAGGAGCCTGGTGGGCTACAGTCCATGGCATTGCAAAGACTTGGACAGGACTGAGTGACTAACACTTTTACATGCCATGCGGAATATCCCAGGCTTCCTGGCAGCTGGCCTGGCCATGTGACTGGGTCCTCTCCAACGGGATTGGAAGCTGAAGCCGTGTGTGCCCCTTACAGGAAGGGCCCTCAAAGACAGGGTGGATGGGAGAATGCTGGAGCACCTGTCTTAACCATGTAATGAAGGTCATGCCCAGCAGAGCAACAGGGTAGAAGGAGTCTGGCTTCTAGGGGCCATGAAACCCCAGCCCAGCCTAGCACTGCCCACTTTTGGACTTTTAGGTGACAGAGAAACAAATACCTATGGTTAGAACCCAGCTATAACGGAGAGGGCTTACTCTGCGTGGAAAGGTTCAGAAAGGCTTCCTGGAGGAGGGGGCATTAGATGAATGCCATCCAATACAAAATAATGCAAGCCATATATGTGATTTCTAATTTTCTAGTAGCCGCGTTTTCAAAGTAAGAAGAAATAGGTGAAAAAAAAATTTTTTAATTGCTTTTCTTTTTTTACTAAGTCTTGGAAATCTGGTGTATGCTTGATGCTTACAAGCGCATCTTGGTTCGGACTAGCCCCATTTCCAGTAGCCGAGTGTGAGTGCCAGCTTCTGGGTGAACAGCCCAGCTCTGAAGGAATGAAAGAGCCAAGGAGGAATTCTTCAAAGAGCATTTTATGCTAAGGAAAGCAGGCTGAGTGCAAAAGACCTGAGTGGGAAAGATCAGATCTGAGAAATACAAGTCCTCGCTTGATAGAATCTTCACCAAATACAAGATGGGCCCAGTTGGGGGCTGGCACGCTTTAATGTATATATTAATTATATATATATGGACACACACGTATATATGTTTAGCTTTATTCACTTTAACATGTTTTTTTAATTGTCTTATAGTTTATTTACAATGTCATGTTAGTTTTTAGGTACAAAGCACAGCGATTTAGATAGATAGATAGGCAGGTAGATAAATTTTCTTCTCCAAATTTTTTTTCCCTTATAGGGTGCTACCAAATATTAAGTATACATCCCTACGCTATACAGTAGGTCCTTGTTCGTTATCTATCTTATTAACCAATATGTTGTTTAATCATTGATTTATTTACTTTTCTGTTTGGCTGCCCTGGTTCTTTGTTGCTGCTCACTGGCTTTCTCTGATTATGGGGAGTGGGGGCTACTCTTTCGCTGTGTTGTGAGTGGCTTCTCTTGCTGCAGAGTATGGGCTTCAGAGGGAGGGGACTCAGTCACTGTGGCCCACAGGCTTAGTTACTCTGCGGCAACCAGGGATCAGACCCGTGTCCCTTGCATTGGCAGGTGGATTCTTAACCACTGGACCACCAGGGAAGTCCTGTTAACTAATATCTTGAAAGCGCCTTGATATTGGGTTTCCCTTCTTCCAGTAGTAACACCAGGGTCCACCACAATGAGTGATGAGTCAGACCTTTTATGTTCAAATCTTTGCTCTATTTCATACTGTTGTGTGACCTTGGCAAATTATTTCATCTCTCTGTGCCTCCGTTTTTTTGTTTTTTCATCCCTAAAGGAGAGATGATAATTATAGGACTTGCCTCAGAGATAGTTGCAAGAAATGTATGTTAAGCCCTGGGGGCANGCTGTGTGACCTTGGCAAATTACTTCATCTCTCTGTGCCTCCGTTTTTTTTTTTTTCATCCCTAAAGGAGAGATGATAATTATAGGACTTGCCTCAGAGATAGTTGCAAGAAATGTATGCTAAGCCCTGGGGGCAGTGCTGGGCCTGTGGCGGGCATCCTTTAGACACTGGCTGTAGACTTGGGATGGTTTTTAGCTCCTAAGTTAATGATAGGCAAGAAGAAACGAGTAAAATATGAACCTAGTGCCAGCTGGGTTTCCTGAGCTTCAGACAGGAGAGGAAAGATGGGAGGTGAATGTTCCAAGAATGCAATTCATTTAAAGTCATAACATAAGGAAGTGGGTGGCAGTGCAGATACAAACGCAAACTGGGAAAAGTTAGCCAGCAAGAAAAATAACCCAGGAGATAAATGGACACAAAAAAAAGAACGGTCACTTTTTTTTTTTTTTTTTTTTTGGCCTCTGTGCTATGCCCTAAGGTTTGGAAACTCAAAATGCCTAAAGGAGCTAGGCTGGTTTTGCAAATAAGTGAAGCCACTTGACTGTAAGAGATAGAATATGGTGGCATCCATGGCAACAAGTTTTCAGGCTTAGCCAACTGAAGTCGGTCCTAAAGTACATTTCTCTATTTGGCAGAGTAAGAGCACTCATAGTTGGAACTTCATCAGTTATGTGACCATGGACAAGTTGCTTAAACCTTTGTGCCTCAGTTTCCTTATCTGTTACACAGAGACAATAGTAACTATTTACAAGAATGAATGCAGGTGAATTTGAACAGGACTTGCAATGTAGTATTAGATATCCAGCAAGTCTGNAGACTAAAATTAAAAAAAGAGTAGGGGGCCAGGTAAGGATCTGCTATGGGGTTCTGAGTGGAGGCACTGATGCTTGGGCTGCAGAAAGTAAAAGTGTTAGTCACTCAGTCGTGTCCGACTCTTTGGGGCCCATGAACTGTAGCCCATCAGGCTCCTCTGTCCATGGAATTCTCTAGGTAAGAATACTGGAGTGGGTTGCCATTTCCTTCTCCAGGGGATCTTCTCAACCTAGGGATAGAACCCAGGTCTCCTACATGACAGACAGATCCTTTACCATCTGACCAACCAGGGAAACAGAAAAACAGGAACATTCCACAGTGGCAGGAGCAGTCCTCGAAAAGCTTCTGAAAGTGTCTTGGCCCAGGAGAGAGCAGTTTTCCTGATTGGAGAAGGCCCAAGGTCAACCTGGGTGTGATAGCGGGACTGAGATTAGAAGTCTAACCCATCTCCACCCATATCTGATTGCAGCCACCAGACCCTTCCTGGACCCCTCCTGTCTTCCTGCAGCTCACACAGAAGCCAGCCTCCAGGTGTTTGCCCTCCAGCTCTTTCACTCCATGCTTCTCCCCCTTCCTGGCCTAGCTTCAAGGCTCAGCTTCAAAATCAAGCCCTCACAGAAGTGTTGGAGGCGAAGCCAATCTGATTCTAAGGTCAAAACACAAAAGTTCTTCAGAGTCATTCATTCACCAAACTGCTGTTGTGTGTGTGAGTTGCTCAGCTGTGTCCAAGTCTTTTTGACACTATGGACCGTAGCCTGCCAGGCTCCTCTCGATTCTTCAAGCAAGAATGTCCTCCTCCAGTGGATCTTCCTGACCCAGGGAAATCCGGGTCTCTTGCATTGCAGGCAGATTCTTTACCCCCAGTCATATGCAGGCTTTGGGGAGACAAAAAGGAGACGGAGGAAATTCCTTCTGCTTTGTAGAGCTGACAATTGATAGCGGGGAGATGGATATTAACTATCACAACAAATTATGATTATTACNCCAGTCATATGCAGGCTTTGGGGAGACAAAAAGGAGACGGAGGAAATTCCTTCTGCTTTGTAGAGCTGACAATTGATAGCGGGGAGATGGATATTAACTATCACAACAAATTATGATTATTACTACTACTACTGGGGACTTCCCTGATTGCTCAGGCAGTAAAGACTTTGCTGCAATGCAGGAGATCCAGGTTTGATCCCTGTGTCAGGAAGATCCCCTGGAGAAGGGAATGGCAACCCACTCCAGTATTCTTGCCTGGGAAATCCCATGGACAGAGAAGCCTGGTAGGCTACCTACCATCCATGGGGTCAGAAAGAATCGGACACAACTGATTGACTCAACAACAACAACGATTATTATTATTATTTTGAATAGTCTGTATGAAGGTGAAGTGACCTCACTGCACGTCAGAGTCTGAAGGAGACATTCTAGAAACACAGGGCTCCCTGCCCAGCCAGTGCCCAGGTTCTCTGACACTGCTCTGTTCTATCTGCAGAGTGACGCCGGGGCCAGCATGATTGTCTGCTGAGAATCCAAACACTGAGGCACAGGGAGCTCCACCCCTCACCCCTGACCAAGAGCAGGGCTGGCAGGCAGAGATGCCAGGGCTGCTGGACACTTACCTCCCACTGCCCCTCCTTAGAAGGCGTTCCTGGACCACCCTCTCTCCCCCTCAGCCTGCCTTGCTTCTCTTCCTGGCACTCTGAGATGTATCTATTTTTTAATCCAACTCCTCCAGGAGAATGTAGGGCCAAAGGAAAGTTGCTGATGACTCAGCCCCTGCTGCTGCGCTCACCCGAGAATAATTGGATTTGGAAAGAAAGACATTCCGTTGACTTTGATTAGCCCTTTAAAATCATAACCATTCTGGGAGCTCTCCTACTGACAGAAACCCTTGCTAGACTTGGCTGGGTTCACATCCCTGTTCCTAAGGCTGAGCACATAGTAGGTGCTCAGTAAAGACCTGGTGAGGAAATGGATAAGTGAAACCACTGGGGACTTTCCTTTCACTGATCAATTATATCCCCCTGTCCACTTTTTCTTCCTCTCTTCTTCCCCCATTCCTTCCTGACCTCCTCAACTTTTGATGCCCTGTTCCATGTCTTGCTCTTATTCAGAGCCTCTTATGCACAAACTAAAAATGACACAAAGTTCACAACAGTGGGGTCAATAGAATCTGTTTTTTAAATTCCCTTTAAGGGAATTCAATAGATGTCCAGTGGTTCGGACTTGGCGCTTTTGCTGCGGGGGTCCCCAAGCTGTGTTGGCATGGCCAAAATGAAAAAAAAAAAATCCCTTTAAGATAATGTGTTGTGTTGTGCTTAGTCACTCAGTCATGTCCAACTCTTTGCAACCCCATGGACTGTAGCCTGCCAGGATCCTCTGTCCATGGGGATTCTCCAGGCGAGAATATTGGTGTCTGGGTTGCCCCGCCCTCTTCCAGGGAATCTTCAACATTATTTTATGTAATTATTTTTCCATCTCTTGCTTCTTTTTTTCAGCTTTGGTGTATGTAATATGGGCTTTCCAGGTGGTTCAGTGGTAAAGAGTCTGTCTGCCAATGCAGGAGATGCAGATTTGATCCCAAGGTCAGGAAGATCCCCTGGAGAAGGAAATGGCAACCCACTCCAGAATTTTTGCCTGGGAAATCTCATGGACAGAGGAGCCTGGCAGGCTACAGTTCATGGTGTCTCAGAGTCAGACATCACTGAGTGACTGACCATGCAGTCATACTTAATATACAAAAATTGTACATTAAAGAAATATATTGTTTATGTTTTTGTCTTCACTGGGTCTTGGCTGTGGTTTGTGGGATCTAGTTCCCTGACCAGGGATCAAACCTGAGCCCCCTGCTTTGGAAGTGAGAAGTCTTAGTCACTGGACCACCAGGGAAGTCCCCTAAATTGTGCAGCTTTAATGTATTTATGTTGGGAGTTTGGACACACACATATATACCCGCAATACCATTGCCACAGTCAAGGGAACAAGAATATTCATCACCTCCCAAAGATTTCTTGTGTCCCTTTTTTTTCCTTTCTATTTCCTCCTTTGTAGTAAAATCACTTACCCTGAGATCTACCTTCTCCACAAGTTTTTAAGTGAGTGACATGCATGCCTGCTCAGCTGCTCAGTCATGTCTGACTCTTTGCAATCCCATGGACTGTGTAGCCCACCAGGCTCCTCTGTCCATAGGACTTCCCAGGCAAGAATACTGGAGTGTGCTGCCATTTTCGCCTCCAGGGAATCTTCCTGACTCAGGGATCGAAGTCTTGTACATCTCCTGCGTTGGCAGGCGGGTTCTTGACCACTGAACCACCCGGGAAGCCCAAGTTCATGACACCACGGGTGTTAACCGCAGGACCTAGGTTGCACAGCAAGTGTCTGGAATTTTCTCATGGTGCAGTTAGACCAAAGCTGGAGCGGGGAATAATCCATTCTGTGGGGAGTGAGGCGGGCGTAGAGTGTGGAGAGCAGGGCCACTGGAAAAGCCTTCTGAAAGGGCAGAACTCTGAGAAAGACTCTGAAAAATGTCCAGAATTTCATCTCCTGTGGGACATGGAAACTGCTGGAACAAAAGCGTGGAGGTAGAGAGAGACAAATGCTATATAATATTACTTATATGCAGAATCTTAAAAATACGACGAACTATCAAATATGACCAAAAAGGGGCATTTGACTCAGGGATTCAACAAACTAGTGGTTACCAATGAGGGTGGGGGTGGGGGCTATGAGGGGAACTAAGTCGCTTCAGTCATGTCTGACTCTTTGGGACCCCATGGACTAGAGCCCACCAGGCTCCTCTGTGCATGGGATTCTCCAGGCAAGGATACTGCAGTGGGTTGCCATGCCTTCCTCCAGGGGATCTTCCCCACCCAGGGATCGAACCCGCATCTCTTATGTCTCCTGCATTGGCAGGTGGGTTCTTTACCACTAGTGCCACCTGGGAAGCCCCATGGGGGGAGCGGGAGGTACAAAGTATTCAGTGTAAGATAGGCTAAAGGATGAGATATTGCACAACACAGGTGATATAGCCAATTTTTTAAGTACTTGTTTATTGATTGGGCTTCACTGGGTCTTAGTTGTGGCACATGGAATCTCTGCTGCATTTTGTGGGATCTTTGCTTGTGGTGCACAGACTCTCCAGTCGTGGCGCTTGGGCTCACTAGTTGTTCAGTCGCTCAGTCGTGTCCGACCCTTTGCTACCCCATGGACTACAGCACGCTAGGCCTCCCTGTCCATCACCAACTCCTGGAGTTTACTGAAACTCAACTCAGCTCCCGGAGTTTACTCAACTCAGTAGTTGAGGCATGTGGAATGACTTGCTCTGTAGCATCTGGGATATTAGTTCCCAGACCAGGGATCAACACTTCATTCTAAGGCATCCCCTGCATTCTAAGGCGGATTTTTAACCAGTGGACCACCAGGGAAGTCCCAGCTCATATTTTATAATAATTGTAAGTGGAATATAGTCTTTCAAGTTGTAAACAATTTTTAAAAATATAATAAGAAACTAAAATGCAAAAAAGAAATAAAAAAGAAAAGCAGTAACTGACATTAGAAGAACTCCAAGTACCCAGGGTAGCTAAGCATGAGGGGTTCTGTAGGGAGTGGCAGTTTGTCAGGCCAGCAAGTCCTTTTGAAAGTACTTATGACTCAAGTGGCTGCATATTTAACTAATGGTTATAACTGCAGCAGGTTTTGCATCAGCCCTAGAAGGGTTTTATTTTTTACTTTTATTGAGGTATAATTTACACATCATAAAATTAACCCATTTAAAGTGTACAATCCAATGATTTTTAGTAAGTTTACTGACATGCACTTCCACTATAATCTAATTTTAGAAACTTTTCATCACTCTCAAAGGATCCCTTGGGTCCATTTACAGTTAATCCCGTTTGCTCCACTAATCCACTCTCTGTCTGAGTGAACTTGCTTATTCTGGACATTTCATATAATTGGAATCCTACTCCATGTGACCTTTTACATCTGGCTTCTTTCACTGAGGGTTTTTCTAGTGGCTCTCTGGTAAAGAATCTGCCTGCAGTGTAGGAGACTTGGGTTCTACCCCTGGGTCAGGAAGATCCCCTGGAGAAAGAAGTGGCAACCCACTCTAGTATTCTTGCCTGGAGAATTCCCATGGACAGAGAAGCCTGGCGGGCTACAGTCCTCAGGGTTGCACAACTGAGCGACTAAGCACAGCATCAGTTCAGTTCAGTTGCTCAGTCATATCCGACTCTTTGCAACCCCATGAATCACAGCAGACCAGGCCTCCCTATCCATGACCAACTCCTGGAGTTCACTCAAACTCATGTCCATTGAGTTGGTGATGCCATCCAGCCATCTCATCCTCTGTCGTCCCCTTCTCCTCCTGCCCCCGATCCCTTCCAGCATCAGAGTTTTTTCTAATGAGTCAACTCTTCACATAAGCATAGACCCAAGAAATGTTGACTGAAAGGTCTTTATGGCTGCCTATTTTGGTGTCTTCTGGATAAATACCTAGGAGTCGACTGGCAGGTTGGATCGTCAGTCAGTTCGGTCGTTCAGTTGTGTCTGACTCTTTGCAACCCCATGGACTGCAGCATGCCAGGCTTCCCTGTCCATCACCAACTCCCAGAGTTTACTCAAACTCATGTCCATTGAGTTATTGATGCCATCCAACCGTCTCATCCTCTGTCATCCCCTTCTCCTCCTGCCTTCAATCTTTCCCAGCATCAGGGTGTTTTCCAGTGAGTCAGGTCTTCACAAAGTATTGGAGTTTCAGCTTCAGCATCAGTCCTTCCAATGAATATTCAGGACTTATTTCCTTTAGGATGGACTGTTTGGATCTCCTTGCAGTCCAAGGGACTCTCAAGAGTCTTCTCCAGCACCACAATTCCAAACCATGAATTCTTTGGCACTCAGCTTTCTTTATGGTCCAACTCTCACGTAAGTACAGTCTACTGGAAACAGTGCCCTAATCTTAAGTGTAGTGGCTTGATGACTTTATTTTTTTTTTTTTTTGATGACTTTTTACATGTAGCCATATCCTCTAACCACCATACAAACCAACACCAACTAACAGAATATTTCCAGCACCCCAAATTTCCCCTCACCATACCCCTTCTCCACTCCCTGTCCAGTGGTAACCATGATGCCAAGCTCTTGCACCATTGATTAGTTTTGCCCCGTCTTGCAGTGGATGTAAATAAAATGTTTGTCATACTGTCACATCTCAATAATTTGTTTTTCTATTGCTACAGAGCCCTAGAGAAGGAAAAGGCAACCCACTTCAGTATTCTTGCCTGGAGAATTCCATGCACAGAGGAGCCTGGCAGGCTACAGTCCATGAGGTCGCAAAGAGTCAACACGACTGTGCAACTAACTTCCACTTTTCTTTGTTCTAGAGTATTTCACAGTATGATTATACTAAAAATAATTTAACCATTCTCCTGTTGATGGACACTTGAGCTATTTCTAAAGTTTTTGTTGTTGCTATTGCTATTAGTATATCCTATTACTTAAAAAAAAGAATAATGCAGACTTCCCTGGAGGTCCAGTAGGAATCTGCCTGCCAATGCAGGAAACGCGGGTTCCATCCCCAGTCCACACGCCATGGGACAGCGCAGCTGGAACACCACAGTTGCTGAAGCCCTAGAGCCCACGCTCTGCAACGAGAGAAGCCACCGCAATGAGAAGCCCAGGCACAGCAAACAGAGAGTAGTTCCTGCTTGCTGCAACTAGAGAAAGCCCACGCAGCAGCAAAGACCCGGTGCAGACAAAAATAATTTTAAAAATTTAAAAGAACATTAAAAAAATTTTTTTAATTAGAAAAAGAATAATATGTTCCTACCTAAATAGTATGTTCCCAAAGCATTCTCAAACACCCGTATGACAACCTGGTAAGAATTTATTCAAAATATAAAGCTTTTAAAGTTACCTGATTATTTCACAGCAGTGAATTTGTTAATGAGAAGTTTGTGAAGTAGGCATCAATATGGTACAGTATGTACGGCATGTAATAATGTTATATAACATTATGTTTCCTTTGTGCAGTGAACTTGTACTGTAATATGATTAAACAATGAAATAATGTGTTAAGGTTACAAGAAATATATCTAAAGTGGACCTCATTTCATAGCCCCCAACATACCTAGCCAACTTTGGAACCTATGACAGGGTAAGTCTTCAGGGAAAGAATGGGTGAGATGAAATGAATAGCATTTATTTTTTAAAATTTATTTTATTTAAGTATAGTTGCTGTACAGTGTTGTGTTAAATTCTGCTGGACAGCAAAGTGACTCAGTTATATAGGTATACACATTCTTTTTCAAATTCTTTTCCATTAGTGTTTATCACAGGGTATTGATATAATTCCATGTGCTATACAGTAGCATTGCTGTTTATCCAGTCTAAATATAATAGTTTACTTCTACCACCGAGTCTCTAGCCTTTCCCATTCTATTGTTTTCCTCTAATTTGCTTCCCTTAAGAAGGCTTTCTTATCTCTCCTTGCTGTTCTTTGGAACTCTGTATTCAGTAGGGTTCTCCTTTCTCCTTTGCCCTTCGCTTCTCTTCTTTTCTCAGCTGTTGGTAAGGCCTTCTCAGACAACCACTTTGCCTTCTTGCATCTCTTTTTCTTGGGGATGGTTTTGGTCATCACCTTCTGTGCAATGTTAAGAACCTCCGTCCATAATTCTTCAGGCACTTTGTCTATCATATCTAATCCCTTGAATCTATTTGTCACCTGCGCTATACAATCATAAGAGATTTGATTTAGGTCATACTTGAATGACTTAGTGGTTTTCCGTACTTTCTTCAATTTGAGCCTGAATTTTGCAATAAGGAGCTGATGACCTGAGCCACAGTCAGCTCCAGGTCTTGTTTTTGCTGACTGTATAGAGCTCTTCCATCTTCAGCTGTGAAGAATATAATCAATCTGATTTTGGTATTGGCCATCTGGTGGTGTCCATGTGTAGAGTTGTCTCTTGTGTTGTNTGGAACAACAGACTAGTTCCAAATAGGGAAAGGAATATATCAAAGCTGTATATTGTCACCCTGCTTATTTAACTTATATGCAGAGTACATCATGAGAAATGCTGGTCTGGAGGAAGCACAAGCTGGAATTAAGATTGCTAGGAGAAATATCACTAACTCAGATATGCAGATGACACCACTCTTATAGCAGAAAGTGAAGAACTTAAGAGCCTCTCGATGAAAGTGAAAGAGGAAAGTGAAAAACTTGGCTTAAAACTCAACATTCAGAAAACTAAGATCATGGCATGTGGTCCCATCACTTCAAGGCAAATAGATGGGGAAACAATGGAAACAGTGACAGACTGTATTTTGGGGGACTCCAAAATCACTGCAGATGGTGACTGCAGCCATGAAATTAAAAGACGCTTTCTCCTTGGAAGAAAAGTTATGACCAACCTAGACAGCATATTAAACAGCTGAGACATTTACTTTGCCAACAAAGGCCTGTCTAGTCAAAGCTGTGGTTTTTCCAGTGGTCATGTATGGATGTGAGAGTTGGACTATAAGTAAAGCAGAGAGCCAAAGAATTGATTTTTTTAAACTGTGGTGTTGGAGAAGACTCTTGAGAGTCTCTTGGACTGCAAGGAGATCCAACCAGTCCATCCTAAAGGCAATCAGTCCTGAATATTCACTGGAAGGATTGATGCTGAAGCTGAAGCTCCAGTACTTTGGCCACCTCATGTGAAGAACGAACTCATTTGAAAAGATCCTGATGCAGGGAAAAATTGAAGGCAGCAGGAGAAGGGGATGACAGAAGATGAGATGGTTGGATGGTATCACTGAGTCCATGGACATGAGTTTGAGTAAACTCCATGAGTTGGCAGTGGACAGGCAGGCGTGGTATGCTGCAGTGCATGGGGTCGTAAAGAACCGGACAGGACTGAGCGACTGAACTAAACTATACACACCACTATATTTAAAATGGATAACTAACAAGGACTTACTGTATAGCACATGGAATCTACCCAGTGTTATGTGCCAGCCTGGATGGGAGGGGAATTTGGGGGAGAATGGATACATGATTATGTATGGGTGAGTCCCTTCTCTGTTCTCCTGAAACTATGGCAGCTATGCTGAAACTATCTCCTGAAACTATCCGCTATGCTTGTGTGAGTGCTAAGTCATGTCCAACTCTTTTGCAACCTTTCTGTAGCCCTCCAGGCTCCTCTGTCCATGGGATTCTCCAGGAAAGAATTCTGGAGTGGGTTGCAATGCCCTCCTCCAGGGAGTCTTTCTGACCCAGGGATCAAACCTGCGTCACTTGTGTTTCCTGCATTGGCAAGCAGGTTCTTTACCACTAGTTCATTTGAGAAGCCCCCCACCGATCCTGCTCAGCCAATATAAAATAAAAACTTTTTTTTTAAAGGAAGTGAATGATGTCACCTGGAACAAACGTTGGAGGGATGAGGATGGGCATCTCCAGAAAGTCCTTGAGGTCTTCAGATTTAAAATGAGGTGGAAAGGAAGGCAGGGAGGGTCCAGATAAAGCAAGGTGGGATCTAGAAGGTTCTTAAGGGAGTTATCCCATCACAGTTTGAAAGGATGACTCTGGCTATGGTGGGAGGAGTGGCTTAGATGTGGGAGTGTCTGGATGGATGGGCCTGGGAAACTGGGGGTGCCCTGGGAGGGTAGAGGGGAAAGAGAGTCAAAGAGATGAACAGGAGAGTGAGAAGGAACATTGGCCTGAACTTGGGGAGGCAGGGATGGACAGAGGCAGGGAACTCATTAGAAGCTCTTAGAAGGCAGAATAGAGTTCCAGGCGGGAAGAGAGGGTAAGGAATATGATGGACAGACTTGGACTCGACCCATCTAGGAAGACTGGGCTACCTGGAGGCTGTCCCAGTGAAATACCTGCAAGGTGCTCAGCACTCTTTTGAGAGCTGGACATGCACAGTGCTAACTAAACTCTTTTTTGTTGCTGTAATTTAGTCACTAAGTCATGTCCAGCTCATTTGTGACCTCATGGACGGTAGCCCGCCAGGCTCCTCAGTCCATGGGGTTTCCCAGGCAAGAATACTGGAGTGGGTTGGTTGCCATTTCCTTCTCCAGGACATCTTCCTGGCCTAGGGATCAAACTCATGGCTCCTGCATTGGCAGGTGGATTCTTTACCACTGAGCCACCAGAGAAGCCCAACTAAACCTATGAATTCGATTAATCCTCATAATAACCCTCTATCCCTGTGCTTTGAGCCAAACTTTCTGCCATGATGGAAATGTTCTATATCAGGGCTGCCCAGAACAGTAGCCACCAGCCCCGCTGGCAGCTGGGCCTTTGAAATATAAATAGTGCGACTGAGGAGCTGAACGTCTAATTGAATTTAATTTGAATTAATTCAAGTTTAAGAACTGATGCTTGATTCTGTTACTGAAGAAATTTTAAGTGTTTTTGAAATAACTTGGTTATATAGTTCTACTTTTGAATATTGATATTATCTTCAAAGGAAATTTGAAAATACATAGAAATACCATTTAAACTGTTCTTGATAACATCTTGACTTTACTTTTTCAAGGGCAAATTTTTTGAAATCTAAATGGACATCAAGTATTTCCCGTTGAAATTTNGAAATTTTAAGTGTTTTTGAAATAACTTGGTTATGTAGTTCTACTTTTGAATATTGATATTATCTTCAAAGGAAATTTGAAAATACATAGAAATACCATTTAAACTGTTCTTGATAACATCTTGACTTTACTTTTTCAAGGGCAAATTTTTTGAAATCTAAATGGACATCAAGTATTTCCCGTTGAAATTTTGACATCTAAATTGAGATACGTTGTAAATGTGAAATATAGGCCAGATTTTGAAGATTTACCAAGAAAAATGATGTATGTAAAGTGTCCTATTATTAATTTTGTATGTCAATTACGTATTGAAATGATAAACTTGGAGGGACTTCCTAGGTGATTCAGTGGTTAGGACTCCTGTCAATTTCACTGACGGGACCCAGGTTCAAACCCTAGTTGGGGAACTAAAGTCCTGCAAGCTGTGTACTGTGGCCAAAAAGAAAACAAGATAAGCTTGGATATAATTGAGTTAAATGAAGTATGTTTATTAAATATAAATAATACTGAAATGATAATTGCCAAAGCCTGCTAACTGGTCTCTCTGTTTTATTGCTGTTGTTCAGATGCTAAGTTGTGTCTGACTCTTTGCGACCCCATGAACTGTAGCACGCCAGGCTCCCATGAACTTCACTATCTCCCGGAGTTTGCTCAAACTCATGTCCATGGAGTCGGTGATGCTATCTAACCATCTCATCCTCTGCCACCTGCGGTCTCCCTGCTCCAGGGCCAAATCTCCTCCAGCAGCCAGAGATATTTTTAAAAGTGTAAATCTGACCATGCTACTCCCTGTCTAAAACACTTCAATGGCTTCTGCATTCCAAATATATCAAATGTAAATTCTTTCCCATGGCCTGGCACTCATTTGATGCTCATTGAAATATTTGTGGAAAAAATAATGGAAAAAAGATTCTTTTTGTTTGTTCCAAACCTATGTTTTTTAAACTTAAAGACATTTTAAACTGAAAAATTTTAAACACTTAAAATTTATTATTCATGGGGATTCCCTGGCAGTCCAGTGATTAGGACTTAGTGTTTTCACTGCTGGGACCTGGGTTCAGTCCTTGGTTGCAGAACTTAGGTCCTAAAAGCCAAAAAAGTATTACTCAGGATAACATCCCATCTGCAATACAAGTCCATTTTTGTGAATCATCTCCATCACTGGGTATTCATCTTTTAAGTTTTTAACTATGGCCAATTTGCTGGGTGAAAAAGTACCTTGTTTTAATTTAGATTTCTTTGATAGTAACTAGGTTGGCTACCTTCTGTTTGTTCATTATTTACTATTTGGTTTTATGGCCAAATTAATTAATAAAACTTTTGTTCTTATCAAAAAATATTCTTTTCTGCAAGAAGGATTTCCATCCTTTGTCTATGTCATGACTATTTTTTCTCTGTCATTCACTGACTTAACAACAGTGACTTTTGTTTGTTTATATCATGAGTATTTTTCCCCTATTTGTCATTTGTTGGCTTGACCAGAATAGTTTTGTTTTTTTTAATTTGGTTGCACTGTTCAGGTTTCGGGATCTGAGTTCCCTGACCAGGGATTGAACCCACGCTTTTGGCAGTGAAAGTGCAGAGTCCTAACCACTGGACTGTCAGGGAATTCCCAACTAAATATTTTGTGAAAAATAATCTTTTAGAAGAAAATGAATGGTTGCAAACAAATCTAATTTAAAATACAAGTTAAGAAAAAGGTTGGTGTGCGTGTATTAGGAAAATGGTTGATAAAGAATAAATAGTATTTGATATTTATATGGCAGGCTTCCCTGGTTGCTCAGTGGTAAAGAACCCACCTGCCAGTGTAAGAGATGTAGATTCAATTCCTGGATTAGGAAGATCCCCTGGAGAAGGAAATGACAGCCCGCTCAGATATTCTTGCCTGGGAAATCCCATGGACAGAGAAGCTTGGTGGGCTATAGTCCATGGTGTTGCATACAACTTAGCAACTAAACGATAACAAGAACAATTTACATGGTAAGTGCCATTTTACCCAGAGTATTCTGCATCTGTGGTCTTTTTTTTTTTTTGGTAAAGGTTCAGATATTAAATACTTTGGACCACACAATCTGTCTCCACCACTCCAATGTGCTACCCTAAGAGCCTCAGGCAATAAATGAATGGCTGTGGCCCTGTTCCAATAAACCTTATTAATGGATACTGATATGTGAAGTTTCATAATTTTTCAAAATACTATTCTCTGATCTGTTTCTCCCAACCGTTGACAAAAAAATGTAAAAACCATTCTTCATTCTTGGGGTATACAAAAACAGGAAGTAGACCAGAAAAATGTGGCTCACATGCTATAGTCGGCCAACCCTGCTTTACATGCAGGGGCAGGTTCAGGGAGGAGAGAGCACAGAGCTGATTGGGTTCTGCCCTGTGGCTCACAGATGCTCAAAGGAAAAGCCAACAGCAAACAATTCATTGGAAGCCGAGAACTTTTATTCAAATTCAAACTGTTACAGGTTTTAGAAACTTAAGTTTGTAATGAATTAAAGTTTTCACAAATTCCTCCCAAGACTAAATACTTCAAAGAAGGAATACCATGTCCCTTTGAGAATAGCTATTTGAATACTGTGCTTGCCAAACTGGATCCCATCAGGGCTACCCACTTTAAACTCAGCAGGTGGGTTTTTCTTTTTAATGTTTATTTCTTCATTTGGCTGCGATGGGTCTCAATTGTGGCATGCAGGATCTTCAGTTGCCGCCTTCAGAAATCTTTGGTTGGGTCCTCTGGGATCTAGTTCCCTAAGTAGGGATCCAACCTGAGTCCCCTGCACTGAAAGCGACTAAGTCAGCCAAGCGGTAGAGCCCCAGCTTCGGAATGTAGACAGACTTAGAAACCTGGTCCTAACACTTGCTGTGTGACTTTGGACAAACTACTGCCAACCTCTACATAAAACAATCATCTTTTAGGGTTGTCGTTTTTCAAATCTGAATCAATGACATAAAAATATGGGTCAAACCTCAGTTTCTGTCCTCACGTGAAGTAATACAAATTGCTTGTTGTTGTTGTTTAGTTGCTAAGTTGTGTCCAAATCTTTTGCAACCCCATGGACTGTAGCTGGCCCGTTCCTCTGTCCGTGAGATTTCCCATGCCAGAATACTGGAGTGGGTTGCCATTTCCTTCTCCAGGGGATCTTCCCAGACCAGGAATTGAATCCAGGTCTCTTGCATTAGCAGGTGGATTCTTTAATGCTGAGCCAGCAGGGAAGCCCAGATTCCTTTGACCCCCACATTTATTTAAGGCTCCAGTAATCTCAAGGCTCATAGGACGAAGAGGCCTGAAGAACACTTAGTGTGTCTGTACTCTGACCCCACCTGAGCAGGTAAACAGAAATACCTGCCTTCCATTGTCAAGGGTAATCTTGAATGATTAAGCTTTATAAATGTTGCCAAGTCTTCAGGAACACAACCTGCCCAGAAAATATGGGAGCCTGGAATCCATCCTACCCAGCTAGTGTGAAAAGTGGAGTTAAAAGTTAAAAAATGTAACAGGACTTCCCTGATGGTCCAGGGGCCAATGCAAAGGACCTGGGTTTAACAGGTTTGATCCCTGGTCTGGGAACTAAGATCCTACATGTGTGCAATCAAAAAGTAAAATTTGAAAAATAAGTTTAAAAAAAAAAAGTAAGGAAAGTAGCTGGCACAGGCTGGGCCAGGCTAAATAATGGCTGTTTGTATTAGTTCAGTGGCAGAGTATTAATCCAGGAATTTCTGGGATGTGGGTTTTGAAATTTGACAGGCTTGCTCTAGCAAGCTGGTGTGACCTCCTATGGCATGGGGTTAAAGCTGCAACAGTGGGAATCTTTTGTGTCTTGTTTTGTTTGAAATAACAGCTTTAGTGAGATATAGTCTACATACTGCACAACTCTCCTAGGTATATAATTAATTAGTTATTTTTTGGCTGTGCTGGGTCTTCCCTGCTGCAGGTAGGTTCTAGTTGTGTCTCTGCCTTGCAGTGGCTTCCCTTGCGGTGGCTTCTCTCTTGCAGGGCACAGGCTGTAGGGCGTTCTGGCACCAGGGCTTAGTTGCTCCAGTGAACCCGCATCTCCTGTGTCTCCAGCATTGTAGGCGAATTCTTTACTGCTGAGCCACAGGGACTGTCCAGCCCGTCCTGAGTGCTTCCCATGAATTCATCTACGTGTCC
>SJYW01012167.1:2040420-2122139 GCA_006410735.1 Raphicerus campestris | reverse complement strand
TTGATATTTCTCCCAGCAATCTTGATTCCAGCTTGTGCTTCTTCCAGCCCAGTGTTTCTCATGATGTACTCTGCATGTAAGTTAGATAAGCAGGGTGACAATATACAGCTTTGACGTACTCCTTTTCCTATTTGGAACCAGTCTGTTGTTCCATGTCTGGTTCTAATTGTTTCTTGACCTGCATACAGATTTCTCAGGAGTAAGGTAATGTGGTCTGGTATTCCCATATCTTTAAGAGTTTGTGTTAGTTCAGGTGNCAATATACATCTTTGACGTACTCCTTTTCCTATTTGGAACCAGTCTGGTTCTAATTGTTGTTTCTTGACCTGCATACAGATTTCTCAGGAGTAAGGTAATGTGGTCTGGTATTCCCATATCTTTAAGAGTTTGTGTTAGTTCAGGTGTATAGCAATTACCTACTTTATATAGAGTAGTACTGTATATATAGGACTTTGTCAGTAGCTTAGCAGATCAAGACTCTGATTCGATTCTTGGGTCAGGAAGATTCCCTGGAGGAAGAAATTGCAACCCGCTCCAGTATTCTTGCCTAAAAATCCCATGGACAGAGGAGCCTGGTGGACCACAGTCCAGTGAGCAGACAGGACTGAATAATTAAGTGCAGCACAGTGTATATATATATGTTAAGCCCAGTCTCCCAGTTTATCTCTTACTCCTTGAAATAAACCTTTTTTTTTTTTAAGTTCTACCGGTTTATTGCTACCAACCCATCACCCTCCACCCTCATGCACACATGCTCAGTCATGTGACCCCATGGACTACACCCCAACAGGCTCCTCTGTCCATGGACTTTTCCAAGCAAGAATACTGGAATGGGTTGCCATTTCCTTCTCCATAAACCTTATTTTTAAATACAAGTAAAAAAAAAAACCAAACAAGTACTTGCATTTTGGGGCAGTGGGCCTTAGTTTACTAATTCCCATTGAAAAGTAAAGTTAAATAAATAAATAAATAAACATGGAATTTCCTCCTCTTCCCAAATTCCTCCAAGGAAACCACTGTTAATTTGTGCTAAAAGCACAAAAGTCAAGTTTTTATATAAAGGCAAAATAAAGCCAGGTGACATCATAATTTTGAGTGAAACCCAAAAAGCCCAAACCATTTTTTTACATTTTTAAAACCATTTATTACTTAAATACCTTGAATGTAACAGAGATTAAAAACATACTTTTTTAAAATATATTTTTATTTGGCTGTGCTGGGTCCTAGTTGTGGTATGTAGGATCTAGTTCCCTGACCAGGGATCAAACCCAGACCCCCTGCCCACGGAACACAAAGTCTTAGCCACAGGACCACCAGGGAAGTCCGATTTTTTGTTTGTTTGTTTGTTTTTCATAATTTTACTCATTTATTTTATTTATTTTTGGCTGTGCTGGGTCTTCATTGCTGTGAGAGCTTTCTCCAGCTTCAGCAAGGGGGAGCCACTGTCTGGTTGTGGCTCGAGGGCTTCTCATTGCGGTGGCTTCTCTTGTTGCGTGTGGGCTCTAGGGTGCATGGGCTCAGTACTTGCAGCTCCAGGGCTCCGGAGATCAGGCTCAATAGTTGTGGTGCGTGCGCTTAGTTATTCCGAAGCATCTGGGATCCTCCCGGATCAGGGATCGAACCTGTGTCTCCTGCATTGNCTTTTTTTTTTTTAAGTTCTACCGGTTTATTGCTACCAACCCATCACCCTCCACCCTCATGCACACATGCTCAGTCATGTGACCCCATGGACTACACCCCAACAGGCTCCTCTGTCCATGGACTTTTCCAAGCAAGAATACTGGAATGGGTTGCCATTTCCTTCTCCATAAACCTTATTTTTAAATACAAGTAAAAAAAAAACAAGTACTTGCATTTTGGGGCAGTGGGCCTTAGTTTACTAATTCCCATTGAAAAGTAAAGTTAAATAAATAAATAAATAAACATGGAATTTCCTCCTCTTCCCAAATTCCTCCAAGGAAACCACTGTTAATTTGTGCTAAAAGCACAAAAGTCAAGTTTTTATATAAAGGCAAAATAAAGCCAGGTGACATCATAATTTTGAGTGAAACCCAAAAAGCCCAAACCATTTTTTTACATTTTTTAAACCATTTATTACTTAAATACCTTGAATGTAACAGAGATTAAAAACATACTTTTTTAAAATATATTTTTATTTGGCTGTGCTGGGTCCTAGTTGTGGTATGTAGGATCTAGTTCCCTGACCAGGGATCAAACCCAGACCCCCTGCCCACGGAACACAAAGTCTTAGCCACAGGACCACCAGGGAAGTCCGATTTTTTGTTTGTTTGTTTGTTTTTCATAATTTTACTCATTTATTTTATTTATTTTTGGCTGTGCTGGGTCTTCATTGCTGTGAGAGCTTTCTCCAGCTTCAGCAAGGGGGAGCCACTGTCTGGTTGTGGCTCGAGGGCTTCTCATTGCGGTGGCTTCTCTTGTTGCGTGTGGGCTCTAGGGCGCATGGGCTCAGTACTTGCAGCTCCGGGGCTCCGGAGATCAGGCTCAATAGTTGTGGTGCGTGCGCTTAGTTATTTCGAAGCATCTGGGATCCTCCTGGATCAGGGATCGAACCTGTGTCTCCTGCATTGGCAGGCAGATTCTTTACCACTGAGCCACCATGGAAGCCCCCCGAATTTTTTTTTTAATTGATAAAGCAAGTCAGAGTTGATAAATAACAATGGAAACAACTTAACATATAGCTCCTATCTTTAGGATAACTTAGTAGGTGTTCCAAAAATGTGTGTTGCATCATTTGATTTTAAAAAATACTCCAGAATGATAAGCATTCTTCTAGAGAATCAGGGCAGTTCAAGTTAAATTTGGCCCAGTTAATTTAACCCAACATTTGAGCATCCATGTAGATTTATTAATTGCAGATTTATCTTCTTTGTCCTCTGCTCTTGAATTTCTACTCTCAGAGTATCTAAGAACTGAATTCTGTATTAACCACTACCTGCTTGCATTTGTCTTCTTGGGATGTTACTTCAAGTCAATAGCAGAATTAATCCAGGAAAAAACAAGGTTTTTAGGACTCAGCTAACAAGGACAGTCTTTCTCTAGGCCTTGAACATTTTTATTGTAAGAAAAAAATATCTTGATAACACCAAATCCTGAAAAACTTTGTTCCTTGCCATTTAAAGATACTATAGTTTAAAAAAAAAAAAAAGAAATTCAAAAGGCTCTCTCAAAATATAGATTCTTAAAGTATTCTTAAAGTATACAAGAATTTCCTTTCTACTTTCCTTTGGTTGATGTGCTTAGCAGGAGCAGAGATTATTTATGAACAAAAACTACTCTAAAGAAATAATTATTAATATGGGATATTATCTTAAAAAAAATAGAACAATCCCCAGGGTGCCTGGCACATAGTAACTGCTTAATAAAAGTTGTCTATTTTGTATGTAATTTTCTTTAAAAGGGACCTCGGTGTTCTCAAGTTGGTTGCCTCAGAACCTGAGACTCTTTCCCTATCAACCTTGATATCAAATGCCATTATTTTAATTAATTTAAATTCCCTGAGATCCTATCTGGCAGATAAAATCCAGTTGCTGCTTGCAACAGTCACTGTACTCCAAAAAATGGTGCAAAAAATCTGCTTGTTGCCAGCATGTGTATTTATTGAGTCAATCAAAATATTACTCCGTGTAACTTCCCTAGTGGTCCAGTGGCTAAAATGCCACATTCCCAATGCAGGGGGTTCAATCCCTGGTCAGGGCATTAGATTCCCATATGCCACGACTAGGGCTTCCCTGGTGGCTCAGACGGTAAAGAATCTGCCTCCAATGCAGAAGACCGGGGTTTCATCCTTGAGTAGGGAACATCCCCTGGAGAAGGGAATGGCTACCCACTCCAGTATTCTTGCCTGGAGAGTTCCATGGACAGAAGAGCCTGGAGGGTTACAGTCTGTGGGTTTGCAAAGAGTTGAACACGACTGAGCGACTAACACTTTCACTTCACATGCCACAACTATGACCCAGGACAACCAAATAAATAAACATTAAAAAAAAAAATTTCCTGAGCAAGAAATATGGGAGGAAAGACCTATTTCCTGACCAGCCACAGAGCCTAGTATTAATAGCTTAGCCATGCCTTGTGTCCAAGTGTCTTAAGAGATGGGAGAGAGGGGATCCAAGGATGTGACAACCTCACTGGCCAGGGGACCCACATCACGGCCTTAAAGCAACGTTCCTTTTTTGTCTGCCTTCATCCAGACCTTGAGTATGGGGGTGCCGGAGAAGCATTCTGCATTTGTTGCATGAGCGAATGATTGTAGGTGAGGTTAAATACACTTACTTTGAATGCATGGATGTTCTCCACCCTCATTTTCAAATGTCTTTGAAAATAATTTTCCAGGTCTGCAGTTTATTTTTAGGCTAATTAGGAGAAGAGTAAGTTGAGTCATTGAACAAGCTAATGCCAAGTCTGGAGGCATTTGTGTTTGTCACAGCTGCTACCGGCATTCAGTGGGTGGACCAAGGATTCGGATAAACATCCTACAGTGCACAGGGAAAAAGTGAAGTGTTAGTTGCTCGGTCATGTCCGACTCTTTGTCCCCCATGGACTGTAGCCCTCCAGGCTCCTCTGTCCCTGGGATTCTCCAGGCAGGAATACTGGAGTGGGTTGCCATTTCCTTCTCCAGGGGATCTTCTGGACCCAGGAATGGAACTCTTGTCTCCTGCATTAGCAGACAGATTCTTTACCACGGAGCCACCCTGGTTCAAATCTTTACCTTATTTGTTTTTATTATAGTAAAGTACATAAGATAAAATTTACCATTAATGACATTTCATCCATTCACCATGTTATACAATCATCACCAGTATTTCTGGAACATTTTCATTACCTTGCTCCCAGAAACCGCATATCCATTAAGCAGTCATGCTCTCCACCCCCATGCCCAGCCTCTAGCAGCCATTAATGTGTTTTCTGTCTCTGGATTTGGCCATTCTGGATATTTCACATAAATGGAATCATACAGTATGTGGCCTTTTGTGGCTGGCTTTTTACTCAATGTAATGCTTTCAAGGTTTATTGAAACAGGTATACATGCTTCCTTTTTAAGGGCCAAGTAATATTCTACTGTAGGATACATTGCCTTTTGTCAATCTATTCATCTGTCCATGGAAATTTGGTTGTTTCCATGGAAACAATCTTCTGATAGGAAACTATCATGCCTTCTGCTGCAATGAACATCTGTGTACAAGTTTTTGTTTGAGATCCTATTTTCCATTCTGCTGGGTACATCCCCACGAGTGGCATAGCTAGGTCATCCCATGCTAAGTCTATGTTTAATCTGTATTAAGAATCCCTTCCCTTGTTTTTTATTACCTCTTAGCCCTTTCCTTCTTTGCACCTTGGTTTCCTCTCCTGTAAAGAGGGGTGCGTGGTTTTATTTCAAAGGGCAGTTGAGAGGATTAAACGAATGAGTTACTGTAAGCCCTTGGCCCAGTGCCTGGCACGGGGAAGCACTCAATATAAACATGAGCAATTACTATTACTCTTACCTGATTGTGGGGATTAAGATGCTCAAACACAAAGTGTGCTACCTAGCTCTTTGAGGAGTTATTATTTCGTTTACAATTCATGCTAAGAAACTTCTGTCAAGAATGTGTGTGATGTGACAAACTTCTAGGCTGATACTGGTCAAACACGAGTCAATTGCCTTTTAAAACAAAGGATGGTGGGACTTCACTGGTGGCCCAGTGGTTAAGCCTCCATGCTTCCAATGTAGGGGGCATGGGTTCTATCCCTGGTCAGGGAACTAAGATATCCCATGTGCTGTGAGGCCAAAAAAAATAAATAAATGATAAAACTAAAATAAAACATGGCTTCCCTGGTGGCTCAGTGGTAAAGAATGTGCCTGCTAATGCAGGAGACCCAGCTTCAATCCGTGAGTTGGGAAGATCCCTTGGAGAAGGGAATGGCTATCCGCTCCAGTATTCTTGCCTGGGAAATCTCATGGACAGAGGAGCCTGGAGGGCTACAGTCCATGGGGCCACAGAGTTGGACACGACTGAGCCAGTGATACTTGGTTGGTAAGTGGCAGAGACTGAATTTAGTCTTGTCTTGTTTTGGCTGCACTGGGTTTTCGTTGCAGCACGCAGGCTTTCTCTAGTTATGGCGAGTGAGTGCTCAGGCTTCTCAAGTTCAATTCCTGCTCCAGGAAGATCCCACATGCTGCAGCTACTGAAGTTCTCATCTCCTAGAGCCCATGCTCCACAACAAGAGAATCCACTGCATTGAGAAACCTGAGCACAGCAACTGGAGAGCAGCCCCCGCCCGCTCCCTGTAACTTGAGAAAAGGCCACACAGCAATGAAGACCCAGCATGGCCAAAAAAAACCAAAATTATAAATCAAATTTATAAGGCTCAGTGGAAAGGAAGGTTCCTGAAGATTTGGCATTAGCAGTGCCATTGAAAGGTGGCCTGTATCTCTTTTCAGAATGAGAAGATAGTGTAAACACAGTCCCAAAATTATCAGGGTCCTGATTCCAGTGGGGGAGGGGGATTTCACATTGTGGGTATCAAATGAGTTGCTTAGTAATTTTTTTTTTTTAATCGTGGCAATTTGGAGCCAGACTGCTTGGGTTCAAATTTGGACTTCTCTGTTACCAGCTGTGTGACCTTGAGCCAGTTACTTAACCGGGAGCGTCAGTGACCTCCTCCATGAAATGGGCATCAGAGCACCTGCCTCACAGGGTTGCTGCTGCTGCTGCTGCTAAGTCGCTTCAGTTGTGTCAGACTCTGTGCGACCCCAAAGACGGCAGCCCACCAGGCTCCTCCATCCCTGGGATTCTCCAGGAAAGAACACTGAAGTGGGTTGCCATTTCCTCCTCCAATGCATGAAAGTGAAAAGTGAAAGGGAAGTTGCTCAGTCGTGTCTGACTCTTCGCGACCCCATGGACTACAGCCTACCAGGCTCCTCGGTCCATGAGATTTTCCAGGCAAGAGCACTGGAGTGGGTTGCCATTGCCTTCTCCCACAGGGTTGCAGTGAGAATGAAATGAACTGGGTAACACGTGAAGTGCTTCAACAAGTTCCTGCCTCACAGTAAGGGCTATTTAATGGAGCACTTACATTGTCTTTTTCTTTTTTAATTACCCCATTGTTTCATAGTCTTAGGCTTCCCTGGTGGCTCAGATAATAAAGCATCTGCCTGCAATGTGGGAGACCCAGGTTCGATTCCCAGGTCGGGAAGATCCCCTGGAGAAGGAAATGACTACCCACTCCAGTACTCTTGCCTGGAAAATTCCATGGACCGAGGAGCCTGGAAGGCTACAGTCCATGAGTTTGCAAAGAGTCAGACACAACTGAGTGACTTCACTTTCACTTCCACAGTTTTATCCTTTTAAGAAGATCTGACCAAGAGGGGTGGTAGTAGTCTGACAAAATTTTCCTAAAATGCAAACAAACAGAAACAGGAAAAGAAGGCACTCACAGTCTCACTGCCTCTCATTAGGCCATCTTTGTCTTTAAACTTCGAGGCAACCCATTCATATTACCAAAGCATCTCTTTGTGAGCTGTTTCTTTCTTTTTTTTTTTTGAGTAAACGATATCCCAATATCTGTAGCACACCAGCCAACCATGAACAGTCATTCTAGAAAAGAGTTTGCTTTACGGTTTTGTGACTTCCTTGGTGGTCCACTGGTTAAGTAGGACTTTGCCTTCCAATGCAGGAGGTGCAGGTTGGATCCCTGGCCGGGAAGCTAAGATCCCACATGCCTAGAGGCCAAAAAACCAAAACATAACACAGAAGGACTATTGTAACAAGGTCAAAAAAGGCTTTTAAAAGAATGGTCCACATCCAAAGAAATCTTAAAAAAAAAAAAAAGAAAGAAAGAAATAAGGGCATTAAGGTTTTGTTGTTTCACAGCCTGGAAGCATATTGGCCACGTGACTTCATTAGCCACCCCCGTGGTCATTTTTGCCATTTGTTTAACTCAGGCAGCCCTGAGTTAAACACAGTGGATTAGGGTTAGGGTTAGGCCTATGAATAGTTTTGAGTGAAAGGATGATGGTGTCAGGAATGGGGAAGGGCTGGGGTCTCATTCATTCTTTTACAAGAACCATCTCACAAGCTCTGGATGGGAAACTATTTGAGAAAAGTCTTTTCACTCGGTTTCCGTAACAGCCCCTTTAGATAGAAACTAGCCTCCCAATTTCCTTGATAAGAACCTTGAGTTCTAAGAGGTTGGGTAAGTCTCCCAAGTTCAAGTTTGCGGAACCCCCTTGGACCACCTGGTTCTGCACCCTAAAGCCCCTTACCCTCCCGAACTGCTTACAGCTACACGACCTTTACCGAATGCCTTATCTCTATGCCCACGTCCTCATTAACCTTGTGGTTAGGGGTTTAAGTTGTGTCTTTTCAACTGTGAATTATAACACACCGGAAAAAAAAAAAAGAAAAATTGTGCTTGGTACTCCCATTTCTTCTTTGACATGTCTATTAATTTATTTTAGACCCTGATGAGAACCTACCTTCCAAGTAGGTAAATAGTTTGGGTGGGTCTCAAGAAAAAAAAAAGCTGGCCAGCTGTTCATGCCGAGTCATGGCTGGAGCCCTGGGAGCAGCCACATATGTTTTGCTCAGACAGTAGTGATAGAGTGGCCCCTCCCTACTTGGCTTTACCTACTGACAAGGGAGCTGGTCCAGAGGTTCCTGTCTCCCCGGTTTTCTGTCTCTTCCTCTGGTCCCTGGTTTCTTGGAACCAGGGGAGGGGTTGTGAAATTTAAAATAAATTGGCAGTGATCAGAAACAGTGCCAATCCTCTTGCCCAAACAGAGTTCTCCAAACAGCTTCTTTGAAGCATCTTGGCGTTAAGGCTCCCAGGAAGCAGGCTTTCCGCAGCTGATTCACTTCTTCTGCGGAGTTCTTTCCCAACAACCCCTTCTGCGTGTAAAGGGGCTTTAATAATTCCACTGGGCCAAGAAGAAAACACACTAGCACAGCCCTCGGGAATAACTGAGTCTGGGCCTTCTTGGTAGGCTTCAGAGTGCACTGGTCTTGCTTTCCTAGTAGCCATGGGGGCCTAGGGATAAATTCTCCACCTGCCATCGACTCCTCTGTGAAAGATGGGCAAGGGAGGAAAAGAGGAAAGAAGTAAGAAAATCCATCTGAGATGCCTTAAAAGCAAGCAGGCACTGTCTTTCCCATCTTTGCCCCAGACGGCTCCTAGCTCCTCACTCGCAGTTAGTAAGCGTCAGCTGGGGTGGAAGCAGTGATTCAACCTTTATTGAGTATCTGCTATGTGTCCAGCACTGTGCTAGGTTCTGTGGATAGAGCTGTGAGAAAGATAATATCTTCCATCAAGATGCTTCTCGGAGTGGACAGAGGTTATTTACACATGTTCATTTTGTTTGTTTGTTGTTCTCTTTTTGCTGTATAACATGGGTATGCTAAGTCGTTTCAGCTGTCAGACTCTTTGCAACCCCATGGACTGTAGCCCACCAGGCTCCTCTGTTCATGGGATTTCCCAGGCAAGAACACTGGAGTGGGTTGCCATTTCCTTCTCCAGGGGATCTTTCTGACCCAGGGATTAAACCCAGGTCTCCTGCATTGCAGGCAGATTCGTTACCACCTGAGCTACCAGGGAAGCCATCTAGGATGAAGGTTGTAGGGAATAAGAGAATGCTAGGGAGTACTATGAAAAAGTAAACCAGTTCCCAGAATCATCGTCTCCTCTGTGGGTCCCTCTTTGTATCAGCATATGACTGGGGCCCACATCTGCTATGTATAATATATCCCCACCTCCCTAGGTGACCTCTAGGTTCTCATACCATCTCCACACATTTCTACCCATCAGTCCAGAATCCTGTTGAAATAATTTCTTCACACCTCCTTATGGATAATGTCTGGGGCTTCCCAGGTGACTCAGTGATTTAAAAAAAAAAAAAAAATCCACCTGCCAATGCAGGAGACTCAGGAGGTGCAGGTTTGATCTTAGGTTGGGAAGATCCTCTGGATGAGAAAACAGCAACACACTCTAGAATTCTTGTCAGGAATATCCCATGAAAAGAGGAGCCTGGTGGGCTACAGTTCTTAGGGTCGCAAAGAGTCAGACATGATCGAGCAGGCATGCATAGATAATATCTAACAAGCACTTCAAATGTAATACAGTAAAAAAAAAGAAAAAAAGGCAAACACAAATAAAAACAACCCCCTCCCAGTTCTCAAAGTAAAGCCAGAAAAACATCTCAATTTTACTCCCAAACCTGTGCCTCCTCCAGACTTCTCCCCCATGTTGGTAATTGGCACTATCATTCACTTAGTTGCTCAAACCAGAAATCTGAGAGCAATACTTGATTCTTCTGTCTTCTGTCCCACCCAACTCCAGGCTATCAGCAACTAACCTGCCAACAGACTAACCTGTTTTCTCCATCTCCCCCCCCGCCCCCACCCCAGGCCACTCCATCTCCAGCACTCTCCTAGACTACGAACAGCATTCACTCCAGTCTTTTATTCTCATTCTCATCTTTTTATTTTTAAATTTTATTGTTTATTTGACTGCACTGGTCTTAGTTGCGGCATACAGTATCTTTAGCTGCAGCATGTGGAATCTAGTTCCCTGACCAGGGATTGAACCTGGGCCCCCTGTGCTGGGAGTGTGGAGTCTTAGCCACTGGACCACCAGGGAAGTCTCCTCATCTTTTTCTTTTTTAAAAAATTAACTTTATTGCAATCTGACCCATACCATATAATTTACCCGTTTAAAGTACACAATTCAGTATTTTCAGTATATTTACAGAGTTGGATAATCACCAGAATCAGATTTTGGATATTTTCATTACCCTCCAGCCCAAAGAAACCCTGTACTTTCCAGCAGTCACTCCCCAAACCCTTAGCTGTCCTTAATCTATCTTTCATCTCTATAGGTTGATTTTCCTGCTCTAGGCATTCCGTGTCATTGGAATCATCATACACTATAAGATCCTTTCTGTCTGGCTTCTTTAACTCAGCACAGTGTTTTCAAGCCTCATTCAATTTTAAAAAAAATTAAATTTATTTTAAATGAAACGATGAATATTTTTAACGATAAAAGGTATAATTCACAAAGACAGGCATCATAAATCATTAGACACCTTAACAACAAAGAAGCAAAGATACACATAGGAAAAAATCAGAATATAAAAAAATATATATAATAGTGAGACATATTAACATTTCTGAGAATATTTTATCAAGTGCAGAAAAATAAGAAGCATCTTGAATGATGTAATTAATAATTTAAATATATTTACATTTAATTAATTTATATTAATCCATTCTTCATTGCCAAATAGTATTTTACTGTATTGGGTATACCACATTTAGTTTAACATTTACTACATTTAGGCAAAGTATTCCCTACTCTTATCCTTTTTTAATTCCCGGGTTGGTTCTGAACCCAGTGATGAAGATAAGGTTGGCTAGTGTGGAACCCGATAAACAACATTATCATTGCCTGCCACCCCTTCTGCCAGAGCGGTCCTGTCTGCCCTCCCCCAAGTGAGAAGGGTTCATTTGCATCTGAGAACCGTTCATTAGCATTTGTGTGAATAACAACACCTCTTCCTAATCTGGGGGGTGATGCTGGGGCTGGACTGTTTCGTCGTGAAGTGGCTCCTTTCCTCTTGAATGTCACTGCTTGGGTCCAGCAAGAAAATCACTGGTGGGAAATGCTTGAGGGGTGGGGGGTGGGGGGGGTGCTGGATCTCATCACATTTGAATCATACATTCATTCAACAAATATGTATCTGAATACTTGCTCTGTCTCAGGGCGCTTGGGATACTACAGAGAACAAAACATTTTTTTCCCGGTAAGGAGACGGACAGTGAATCAAGTAGAGAAAACAAGAGAAAAATGCAGGGACAGGAGATGAGCAGATAGAAAATCTTCCTGGTCATTTGAGGGCAAAATTATATTCTCTCTGGAGATGGTCGCTAAGAGATACAGTAGAGACGCAGAGATGTACGTATCCTTCTTCATCCACACTGCCTTGGATCTCATCAGAAAGTTGAGACCCCAATCCCCGGTCTCCCAAGGAATGGGGAGGAGGCAGGCCCTAAAGGATCTCAGCCAGATTGGGTTGATGTGAAGGGAATCAATTAATGCCAGATCAAGAGGTACTTTGGCTGGTTTTGAGGGGACCAAAACCTGGTTTCTGGTTTGGGCCACAGTGAGAAAAGTTCTCGCACAGCGCGGTACTGGGTTGAATGAATTACACATCTGTTTTCAAAGAGGTAAAATAATCATCACCAGGGCCAGCCGCTCGCTCCGATCGGGCTGTCTTCTGCCGAGTCCCCGGACGACATCAGCCAACCCTCCCGCGGTCACCGGGCCCCGGGCAGGGTTTCGGCCCCTGCATCCCCCGCCTCCCTCCCCGGACAGCCCTGGGGCTTCCTGGGTTGACCACACTCCCTGCCGGGCACCTGCCGGGGCCACTCGCCCCGCTAGGGCTGGGGTCCCCGGGCGCGCACGCCGGGGCTGGGCCGCGAGGCTCCGGGGCGGGCCCCTGGGGTCGGGAGAGGCCNCAGGTATGCGTTTGAAACTACGTGACCCCCCCCTCCCCCCAACACACACACACCCTTCTCCCCAGCCTTCGACTCCTTACCTCCGAATTCAACCTGAATTAAGATAACTTAATTTTCTGTCTAGGTGCCGGCAATTTTTCGGAGTACCCAGCTTTGAGATGATAACAAGGGCTTGGTAATAGAAGTTTGATGTAGAAGGTCTGGACAGGAAAGGGTCTTGCTTGAGCTTACATAGCGCAATCAGTGCTGGTGGTTCGAAGGCTCGTGGCCCAAGTGCTTGAAAGGGCAAAGTGTAAGAAGTGTTCAGAGAGGGTCCTTAGCTATTTCGAGAGGGGGACAGACAGGCAGGAGTCAAAAAGAGGGCTTCTGAATGAAGGGGGTATTGAATGAGCTGTACTTAGGTTGCTTTTAGCCAAAGATTTTGAGCTGTGGAAATGAACAGGGGCGCTAAGGAAGCGTTCCTACCGTGGGGTGCTGCACCCTGGTTGGTAGGAATTCTCACCGTGACTGGTACTCCCCTGTGAATAACAAGGGGCGGCCAGCAATTGAATGTGCCCTGAAAAAAATTGGCCTATAGGATGGCAAAAGGCAAAGTGGTGGGGATTCCAGCAGAAAGCACTTCCCACTGGGATTTCAGTGGTCACTAATGTGGGACAGGGCAGCCCATCCATGGCCAGGCTGGGCCTGTATCTCCTGACCCCAGCAAGGCAATAACTTATTAGAGCTTTTGTCGTGTGTCATTAAGCCAACTAGCCAGAGGAGTACATTGCCCGGGAGGATTTTGAATATTAAAAAAGGGGTTGCTTTTTAGTGTCCTTTTTAAGTATCATCCAGTCAAGACAAAAACCCAGTAGTTACGTTGTCTTAGCACTTTTTAAAGTGTTTTGAACAGGAACGAGAGCTGATGAGCATGGCCCCCACTGCAGAGCAGATTCTGGTGTAGAGCTGCGTCTCTGGGGGAGTAGTCATGTCCACAAGTTTCAAGGGCTTTTTTCTAAGACCAGAGAGTGTTGAGTGGGGGAAGAATTTTCAGAAGTCATGCCTGCTTTTAAGACTACTTTATTTTCTCAAGGAGTTTTTGGTTCTCATATCCAAGTTTGCGTTGGGAAAGTCACCCATCAAATCACGAATCTGCAAATTTACTGCCATTTCAAACTGGATCGCAGAGGTTGTAGTTTATTACTACTCATTCCATAAACTTACAAGTCTTGTTTCTTTCAAGAGGGTCTCTGTCTGTCTCTTATACACATCTAGGCCCCGCGGGCCGGCCGCGGCGGGGGCCGGGGGGCGCCTTCCATTGTGGCCGGGGCGGGGGGGTCGGAGAGCCGCGGGAGCCACGCGAGGGGCTCGCCATCTTTACGCAGGCCCCGGGCGGCCCGCGGGCCTCGGCCCGGCTTCCCCGGCCCGGGCGAGGCTGCACCGTCATGCCGGGGGCCCGGCGGGCGGGGGGCTGGCGGCGTGCGCCCCTCCTCCCCCGCGCCTCTCCGCCCGCTGCATTGTCCGGCCCGCGGGGCCCCCCGGCCGCGTTCCTCGCCGGCACAAAGCACCCGGAGCCCCCCGAGTTGTAAAGGAGGGCGCTCCGGGCCCGGCCGCGGGCGCTTGCGGGCTCTGCGGTGCGCCCCGGGTGGGGAAGCCGGGCTCCGGGGAGCTGTGTTCCCCACGGCCCCGGTGGGGCGTCGTGTGGTTTCCCCCGCTTACGCTCGGGAAACGAGATCTCCGTGGGCTCTGGGGCTTTGACCGCACCTGCTCGCGCGCGCTCTCTACCCCTCGGAGAGCGCACTGGGGGTTTCGAAGCGGGGCTCCCTGCCCCGACCCCCACTCCCCCACCATCAACCTGATCGCTCCGTAGCAACACTTGCTGGCCTCGGGCTTGGTTTGGAAACACCTGCAAGGGGCGTAGAGGTTCGCAGCTTCTGGACTGGCCCAGGATTCGGAACCGGGCGCGCTCTTCGTTTCCGAGTTAAGCCGTTTTGCGGGGAGTTAGGTAACCTGGCTGTTTGCGGTGCCTCGGGCCAGGTATGCGTTTGAAACTACGTGACCCCCCCCTCCCCCCAACACACACACACCCTTCTCCCCAGCCTTCGACTCCTTACCTCCGAATTCAACCTGAATTAAGATAACTTAATTTTCTGTCTAGGTGCCGGCAATTTTTCGGAGTACCCAGCTTTGAGATGATAACAAGGGCTTGGTAATAGAAGTTTGATGTAGAAGGTCTGGACAGGAAAGGGTCTTGCTTGAGCTTACATAGCGCAATCAGTGCTGGTGGTTCGAAGGCTCGTGGCCCAAGTGCTTGAAAGGGCAAAGTGTAAGAAGTGTTCAGAGAGGGTCCTTAGCTATTTCGAGAGGGGGACAGACAGGCAGGAGTCAAAAAGAGGGCTTCTGAATGAAGGGGGTATTGAATGAGCTGTACTTAGGTTGCTTTTAGCCAAAGATTTTGAGCTGTGGAAATGAACAGGGGCGCTAAGGAAGCGTTCCTACCGTGGGGTGCTGCACCCTGGTTGGTAGGAATTCTCACCGTGACTGGTACTCCCCTGTGAATAACAAGGGGCGGCCAGCAATTGAATGTGCCCTGAAAAAAATTGGCCTATAGGATGGCAAAAGGCAAAGTGGTGGGGATTCCAGCAGAAAGCACTTCCCACTGGGATTTCAGTGGTCACTAATGTGGGACAGGGCAGCCCATCCATGGCCAGGCTGGGCCTGTATCTCCTGACCCCAGCAAGGCAATAACTTATTAGAGCTTTTGTCGTGTGTCATTAAGCCAACTAGCCAGAGGAGTACATTGCCCGGGAGGATTTTGAATATTAAAAAAGGGGTTGCTTTTTAGTGTCCTTTTTAAGTATCATCCAGTCAAGACAAAAACCCAGTAGTTACGTTGTCTTAGCACTTTTTAAAGTGTTTTGAACAGGAACGAGAGCTGATGAGCATGGCCCCCACTGCAGAGCAGATTCTGGTGTAGAGCTGCGTCTCTGGGGGAGTAGTCATGTCCACAAGTTTCAAGGGCTTTTTTCTAAGACCAGAGAGTGTTGAGTGGGGGAAGAATTTTCAGAAGTCATGCCTGCTTTTAAGACTACTTTATTTTCTCAAGGAGTTTTTGGTTCTCATATCCAAGTTTGCGTTGGGAAAGTCACCCATCAAATCACGAATCTGCAAATTTACTGCCATTTCAAACTGGATCGCAGAGGTTGTAGTTTATTACTACTCATTCCATAAACTTACAAGTCTTGTTTCTTTCAAGAGGGTCTCTGTCTGTCTCTTATACACATCTAGGCCCCGCGGGCCGGCCGCGGCGGGGGCCGGGGGGCGCCTTCCATTGTGGCCGGGGCGGGGGGGTCGGAGAGCCGCGGGAGCCACGCGAGGGGCTCGCCATCTTTACGCAGGCCCCGGGCGGCCCGCGGGCCTCGGCCCGGCTTCCCCGGCCCGGGCGAGGCTGCACCGTCATGCCGGGGGCCCGGCGGGCGGGGGGCTGGCGGCGTGCGCCCCTCCTCCCCCGCGCCTCTCCGCCCGCTGCATTGTCCGGCCCGCGGGGCCCCCCGGCCGCGTTCCTCGCCGGCACAAAGCACCCGGAGCCCCCCGAGTTGTAAAGGAGGGCGCTCCGGGCCCGGCCGCGGGCGCTTGCGGGCTCTGCGGTGCGCCCCGGGTGGGGAAGCCGGGCTCCGGGGAGCTGTGTTCCCCACGGCCCCGGTGGGGCGTCGTGTGGTTTCCCCCGCTTACGCTCGGGAAACGAGATCTCCGTGGGCTCTGGGGCTTTGACCGCACCTGCTCGCGCGCGCTCTCTACCCCTCGGAGAGCGCACTGGGGGTTTCGAAGCGGGGCTCCCTGCCCCGACCCCCACTCCCCCACCATCAACCTGATCGCTCCGTAGCAACACTTGCTGGCCTCGGGCTTGGTTTGGAAACACCTGCAAGGGGCGTAGAGGTTCGCAGCTTCTGGACTGGCCCAGGATTCGGAACCGGGCGCGCTCTTCGTTTCCGAGTTAAGCCGTTTTGCGGGGAGTTAGGTAACCTGGCTGTTTGCGGTGCCTCGGGCCAGGTATGCGTTTGAAACTACGTGACCCCCCCCTCCCCCCAACACACACACACCCTTCTCCCCAGCCTTCGACTCCTTACCTCCGAATTCAACCTGAATTAAGATAACTTAATTTTCTGTCTAGGTGCCGGCAATTTTTCGGAGTACCCAGCTTTGAGATGATAACAAGGGCTTGGTAATAGAAGTTTGATGTAGAAGGTCTGGACAGGAAAGGGTCTTGCTTGAGCTTACATAGCGCAATCAGTGCTGGTGGTTCGAAGGCTCGTGGCCCAAGTGCTTGAAAGGGCAAAGTGTAAGAAGTGTTCAGAGAGGGTCCTTAGCTATTTCGAGAGGGGGACAGACAGGCAGGAGTCAAAAAGAGGGCTTCTGAATGAAGGGGGTATTGAATGAGCTGTACTTAGGTTGCTTTTAGCCAAAGATTTTGAGCTGTGGAAATGAACAGGGGCGCTAAGGAAGCGTTCCTACCGTGGGGTGCTGCACCCTGGTTGGTAGGAATTCTCACCGTGACTGGTACTCCCCTGTGAATAACAAGGGGCGGCCAGCAATTGAATGTGCCCTGAAAAAAATTGGCCTATAGGATGGCAAAAGGCAAAGTGGTGGGGATTCCAGCAGAAAGCACTTCCCACTGGGATTTCAGTGGTCACTAATGTGGGACAGGGCAGCCCATCCATGGCCAGGCTGGGCCTGTATCTCCTGACCCCAGCAAGGCAATAACTTATTAGAGCTTTTGTCGTGTGTCATTAAGCCAACTAGCCAGAGGAGTACATTGCCCGGGAGGATTTTGAATATTAAAAAAGGGGTTGCTTTTTAGTGTCCTTTTTAAGTATCATCCAGTCAAGACAAAAACCCAGTAGTTACGTTGTCTTAGCACTTTTTAAAGTGTTTTGAACAGGAACGAGAGCTGATGAGCATGGCCCCCACTGCAGAGCAGATTCTGGTGTAGAGCTGCGTCTCTGGGGGAGTAGTCATGTCCACAAGTTTCAAGGGCTTTTTTCTAAGACCAGAGAGTGTTGAGTGGGGGAAGAATTTTCAGAAGTCATGCCTGCTTTTAAGACTACTTTATTTTCTCAAGGAGTTTTTGGTTCTCATATCCAAGTTTGCGTTGGGAAAGTCACCCATCAAATCACGAATCTGCAAATTTACTGCCATTTCAAACTGGATCGCAGAGGTTGTAGTTTATTACTACTCATTCCATAAACTTACAAGTCTTGTTTCTTTCAAGAGGGTCTCTGTCTGTCTCTTATACACATCTAGGCCCCGCGGGCCGGCCGCGGCGGGGGCCGGGGGGCGCCTTCCATTGTGGCCGGGGCGGGGGGGTCGGAGAGCCGCGGGAGCCACGCGAGGGGCTCGCCATCTTTACGCAGGCCCCGGGCGGCCCGCGGGCCTCGGCCCGGCTTCCCCGGCCCGGGCGAGGCTGCACCGTCATGCCGGGGGCCCGGCGGGCGGGGGGCTGGCGGCGTGCGCCCCTCCTCCCCCGCGCCTCTCCGCCCGCTGCATTGTCCGGCCCGCGGGGCCCCCCGGCCGCGTTCCTCGCCGGCACAAAGCACCCGGAGCCCCCCGAGTTGTAAAGGAGGGCGCTCCGGGCCCGGCCGCGGGCGCTTGCGGGCTCTGCGGTGCGCCCCGGGTGGGGAAGCCGGGCTCCGGGGAGCTGTGTTCCCCACGGCCCCGGTGGGGCGTCGTGTGGTTTCCCCCGCTTACGCTCGGGAAACGAGATCTCCGTGGGCTCTGGGGCTTTGACCGCACCTGCTCGCGCGCGCTCTCTACCCCTCGGAGAGCGCACTGGGGGTTTCGAAGCGGGGCTCCCTGCCCCGACCCCCACTCCCCCACCATCAACCTGATCGCTCCGTAGCAACACTTGCTGGCCTCGGGCTTGGTTTGGAAACACCTGCAAGGGGCGTAGAGGTTCGCAGCTTCTGGACTGGCCCAGGATTCGGAACCGGGCGCGCTCTTCGTTTCCGAGTTAAGCCGTTTTGCGGGGAGTTAGGTAACCTGGCTGTTTGCGGTGCCTCGGGCCAGGTATGCGTTTGAAACTACGTGACCCCCCCCTCCCCCCAACACACACACACCCTTCTCCCCAGCCTTCGACTCCTTACCTCCGAATTCAACCTGAATTAAGATAACTTAATTTTCTGTCTAGGTGCCGGCAATTTTTCGGAGTACCCAGCTTTGAGATGATAACAAGGGCTTGGTAATAGAAGTTTGATGTAGAAGGTCTGGACAGGAAAGGGTCTTGCTTGAGCTTACATAGCGCAATCAGTGCTGGTGGTTCGAAGGCTCGTGGCCCAAGTGCTTGAAAGGGCAAAGTGTAAGAAGTGTTCAGAGAGGGTCCTTAGCTATTTCGAGAGGGGGACAGACAGGCAGGAGTCAAAAAGAGGGCTTCTGAATGAAGGGGGTATTGAATGAGCTGTACTTAGGTTGCTTTTAGCCAAAGATTTTGAGCTGTGGAAATGAACAGGGGCGCTAAGGAAGCGTTCCTACCGTGGGGTGCTGCACCCTGGTTGGTAGGAATTCTCACCGTGACTGGTACTCCCCTGTGAATAACAAGGGGCGGCCAGCAATTGAATGTGCCCTGAAAAAAATTGGCCTATAGGATGGCAAAAGGCAAAGTGGTGGGGATTCCAGCAGAAAGCACTTCCCACTGGGATTTCAGTGGTCACTAATGTGGGACAGGGCAGCCCATCCATGGCCAGGCTGGGCCTGTATCTCCTGACCCCAGCAAGGCAATAACTTATTAGAGCTTTTGTCGTGTGTCATTAAGCCAACTAGCCAGAGGAGTACATTGCCCGGGAGGATTTTGAATATTAAAAAAGGGGTTGCTTTTTAGTGTCCTTTTTAAGTATCATCCAGTCAAGACAAAAACCCAGTAGTTACGTTGTCTTAGCACTTTTTAAAGTGTTTTGAACAGGAACGAGAGCTGATGAGCATGGCCCCCACTGCAGAGCAGATTCTGGTGTAGAGCTGCGTCTCTGGGGGAGTAGTCATGTCCACAAGTTTCAAGGGCTTTTTTCTAAGACCAGAGAGTGTTGAGTGGGGGAAGAATTTTCAGAAGTCATGCCTGCTTTTAAGACTACTTTATTTTCTCAAGGAGTTTTTGGTTCTCATATCCAAGTTTGCGTTGGGAAAGTCACCCATCAAATCACGAATCTGCAAATTTACTGCCATTTCAAACTGGATCGCAGAGGTTGTAGTTTATTACTACTCATTCCATAAACTTACAAGTCTTGTTTCTTTCAAGAGGGTCTCTGTCTGTCTCTTATACACATCTAGGCCCCGCGGGCCGGCCGCGGCGGGGGCCGGGGGGCGCCTTCCATTGTGGCCGGGGCGGGGGGGTCGGAGAGCCGCGGGAGCCACGCGAGGGGCTCGCCATCTTTACGCAGGCCCCGGGCGGCCCGCGGGCCTCGGCCCGGCTTCCCCGGCCCGGGCGAGGCTGCACCGTCATGCCGGGGGCCCGGCGGGCGGGGGGCTGGCGGCGTGCGCCCCTCCTCCCCCGCGCCTCTCCGCCCGCTGCATTGTCCGGCCCGCGGGGCCCCCCGGCCGCGTTCCTCGCCGGCACAAAGCACCCGGAGCCCCCCGAGTTGTAAAGGAGGGCGCTCCGGGCCCGGCCGCGGGCGCTTGCGGGCTCTGCGGTGCGCCCCGGGTGGGGAAGCCGGGCTCCGGGGAGCTGTGTTCCCCACGGCCCCGGTGGGGCGTCGTGTGGTTTCCCCCGCTTACGCTCGGGAAACGAGATCTCCGTGGGCTCTGGGGCTTTGACCGCACCTGCTCGCGCGCGCTCTCTACCCCTCGGAGAGCGCACTGGGGGTTTCGAAGCGGGGCTCCCTGCCCCGACCCCCACTCCCCCACCATCAACCTGATCGCTCCGTAGCAACACTTGCTGGCCTCGGGCTTGGTTTGGAAACACCTGCAAGGGGCGTAGAGGTTCGCAGCTTCTGGACTGGCCCAGGATTCGGAACCGGGCGCGCTCTTCGTTTCCGAGTTAAGCCGTTTTGCGGGGAGTTAGGTAACCTGGCTGTTTGCGGTGCCTCGGGCCAGGTATGCGTTTGAAACTACGTGACCCCCCCCTCCCCCCAACACACACACACCCTTCTCCCCAGCCTTCGACTCCTTACCTCCGAATTCAACCTGAATTAAGATAACTTAATTTTCTGTCTAGGTGCCGGCAATTTTTCGGAGTACCCAGCTTTGAGATGATAACAAGGGCTTGGTAATAGAAGTTTGATGTAGAAGGTCTGGACAGGAAAGGGTCTTGCTTGAGCTTACATAGCGCAATCAGTGCTGGTGGTTCGAAGGCTCGTGGCCCAAGTGCTTGAAAGGGCAAAGTGTAAGAAGTGTTCAGAGAGGGTCCTTAGCTATTTCGAGAGGGGGACAGACAGGCAGGAGTCAAAAAGAGGGCTTCTGAATGAAGGGGGTATTGAATGAGCTGTACTTAGGTTGCTTTTAGCCAAAGATTTTGAGCTGTGGAAATGAACAGGGGCGCTAAGGAAGCGTTCCTACCGTGGGGTGCTGCACCCTGGTTGGTAGGAATTCTCACCGTGACTGGTACTCCCCTGTGAATAACAAGGGGCGGCCAGCAATTGAATGTGCCCTGAAAAAAATTGGCCTATAGGATGGCAAAAGGCAAAGTGGTGGGGATTCCAGCAGAAAGCACTTCCCACTGGGATTTCAGTGGTCACTAATGTGGGACAGGGCAGCCCATCCATGGCCAGGCTGGGCCTGTATCTCCTGACCCCAGCAAGGCAATAACTTATTAGAGCTTTTGTCGTGTGTCATTAAGCCAACTAGCCAGAGGAGTACATTGCCCGGGAGGATTTTGAATATTAAAAAAGGGGTTGCTTTTTAGTGTCCTTTTTAAGTATCATCCAGTCAAGACAAAAACCCAGTAGTTACGTTGTCTTAGCACTTTTTAAAGTGTTTTGAACAGGAACGAGAGCTGATGAGCATGGCCCCCACTGCAGAGCAGATTCTGGTGTAGAGCTGCGTCTCTGGGGGAGTAGTCATGTCCACAAGTTTCAAGGGCTTTTTTCTAAGACCAGAGAGTGTTGAGTGGGGGAAGAATTTTCAGAAGTCATGCCTGCTTTTAAGACTACTTTATTTTCTCAAGGAGTTTTTGGTTCTCATATCCAAGTTTGCGTTGGGAAAGTCACCCATCAAATCACGAATCTGCAAATTTACTGCCATTTCAAACTGGATCGCAGAGGTTGTAGTTTATTACTACTCATTCCATAAACTTACAAGTCTTGTTTCTTTCAAGAGGGTCTCTGTCTGTCTCTTATACACATCTAGGCCCCGCGGGCCGGCCGCGGCGGGGGCCGGGGGGCGCCTTCCATTGTGGCCGGGGCGGGGGGGTCGGAGAGCCGCGGGAGCCACGCGAGGGGCTCGCCATCTTTACGCAGGCCCCGGGCGGCCCGCGGGCCTCGGCCCGGCTTCCCCGGCCCGGGCGAGGCTGCACCGTCATGCCGGGGGCCCGGCGGGCGGGGGGCTGGCGGCGTGCGCCCCTCCTCCCCCGCGCCTCTCCGCCCGCTGCATTGTCCGGCCCGCGGGGCCCCCCGGCCGCGTTCCTCGCCGGCACAAAGCACCCGGAGCCCCCCGAGTTGTAAAGGAGGGCGCTCCGGGCCCGGCCGCGGGCGCTTGCGGGCTCTGCGGTGCGCCCCGGGTGGGGAAGCCGGGCTCCGGGGAGCTGTGTTCCCCACGGCCCCGGTGGGGCGTCGTGTGGTTTCCCCCGCTTACGCTCGGGAAACGAGATCTCCGTGGGCTCTGGGGCTTTGACCGCACCTGCTCGCGCGCGCTCTCTACCCCTCGGAGAGCGCACTGGGGGTTTCGAAGCGGGGCTCCCTGCCCCGACCCCCACTCCCCCACCATCAACCTGATCGCTCCGTAGCAACACTTGCTGGCCTCGGGCTTGGTTTGGAAACACCTGCAAGGGGCGTAGAGGTTCGCAGCTTCTGGACTGGCCCAGGATTCGGAACCGGGCGCGCTCTTCGTTTCCGAGTTAAGCCGTTTTGCGGGGAGTTAGGTAACCTGGCTGTTTGCGGTGCCTCGGGCCAGGTATGCGTTTGAAACTACGTGACCCCCCCCTCCCCCCAACACACACACACCCTTCTCCCCAGCCTTCGACTCCTTACCTCCGAATTCAACCTGAATTAAGATAACTTAATTTTCTGTCTAGGTGCCGGCAATTTTTCGGAGTACCCAGCTTTGAGATGATAACAAGGGCTTGGTAATAGAAGTTTGATGTAGAAGGTCTGGACAGGAAAGGGTCTTGCTTGAGCTTACATAGCGCAATCAGTGCTGGTGGTTCGAAGGCTCGTGGCCCAAGTGCTTGAAAGGGCAAAGTGTAAGAAGTGTTCAGAGAGGGTCCTTAGCTATTTCGAGAGGGGGACAGACAGGCAGGAGTCAAAAAGAGGGCTTCTGAATGAAGGGGGTATTGAATGAGCTGTACTTAGGTTGCTTTTAGCCAAAGATTTTGAGCTGTGGAAATGAACAGGGGCGCTAAGGAAGCGTTCCTACCGTGGGGTGCTGCACCCTGGTTGGTAGGAATTCTCACCGTGACTGGTACTCCCCTGTGAATAACAAGGGGCGGCCAGCAATTGAATGTGCCCTGAAAAAAATTGGCCTATAGGATGGCAAAAGGCAAAGTGGTGGGGATTCCAGCAGAAAGCACTTCCCACTGGGATTTCAGTGGTCACTAATGTGGGACAGGGCAGCCCATCCATGGCCAGGCTGGGCCTGTATCTCCTGACCCCAGCAAGGCAATAACTTATTAGAGCTTTTGTCGTGTGTCATTAAGCCAACTAGCCAGAGGAGTACATTGCCCGGGAGGATTTTGAATATTAAAAAAGGGGTTGCTTTTTAGTGTCCTTTTTAAGTATCATCCAGTCAAGACAAAAACCCAGTAGTTACGTTGTCTTAGCACTTTTTAAAGTGTTTTGAACAGGAACGAGAGCTGATGAGCATGGCCCCCACTGCAGAGCAGATTCTGGTGTAGAGCTGCGTCTCTGGGGGAGTAGTCATGTCCACAAGTTTCAAGGGCTTTTTTCTAAGACCAGAGAGTGTTGAGTGGGGGAAGAATTTTCAGAAGTCATGCCTGCTTTTAAGACTACTTTATTTTCTCAAGGAGTTTTTGGTTCTCATATCCAAGTTTGCGTTGGGAAAGTCACCCATCAAATCACGAATCTGCAAATTTACTGCCATTTCAAACTGGATCGCAGAGGTTGTAGTTTATTACTACTCATTCCATAAACTTACAAGTCTTGTTTCTTTCAAGAGGGTCTCTGTCTGTCTCTTATACACATCTAGGCCCCGCGGGCCGGCCGCGGCGGGGGCCGGGGGGCGCCTTCCATTGTGGCCGGGGCGGGGGGGTCGGAGAGCCGCGGGAGCCACGCGAGGGGCTCGCCATCTTTACGCAGGCCCCGGGCGGCCCGCGGGCCTCGGCCCGGCTTCCCCGGCCCGGGCGAGGCTGCACCGTCATGCCGGGGGCCCGGCGGGCGGGGGGCTGGCGGCGTGCGCCCCTCCTCCCCCGCGCCTCTCCGCCCGCTGCATTGTCCGGCCCGCGGGGCCCCCCGGCCGCGTTCCTCGCCGGCACAAAGCACCCGGAGCCCCCCGAGTTGTAAAGGAGGGCGCTCCGGGCCCGGCCGCGGGCGCTTGCGGGCTCTGCGGTGCGCCCCGGGTGGGGAAGCCGGGCTCCGGGGAGCTGTGTTCCCCACGGCCCCGGTGGGGCGTCGTGTGGTTTCCCCCGCTTACGCTCGGGAAACGAGATCTCCGTGGGCTCTGGGGCTTTGACCGCACCTGCTCGCGCGCGCTCTCTACCCCTCGGAGAGCGCACTGGGGGTTTCGAAGCGGGGCTCCCTGCCCCGACCCCCACTCCCCCACCATCAACCTGATCGCTCCGTAGCAACACTTGCTGGCCTCGGGCTTGGTTTGGAAACACCTGCAAGGGGCGTAGAGGTTCGCAGCTTCTGGACTGGCCCAGGATTCGGAACCGGGCGCGCTCTTCGTTTCCGAGTTAAGCCGTTTTGCGGGGAGTTAGGTAACCTGGCTGTTTGCGGTGCCTCGGGCCAGGTATGCGTTTGAAACTACGTGACCCCCCCCTCCCCCCAACACACACACACCCTTCTCCCCAGCCTTCGACTCCTTACCTCCGAATTCAACCTGAATTAAGATAACTTAATTTTCTGTCTAGGTGCCGGCAATTTTTCGGAGTACCCAGCTTTGAGATGATAACAAGGGCTTGGTAATAGAAGTTTGATGTAGAAGGTCTGGACAGGAAAGGGTCTTGCTTGAGCTTACATAGCGCAATCAGTGCTGGTGGTTCGAAGGCTCGTGGCCCAAGTGCTTGAAAGGGCAAAGTGTAAGAAGTGTTCAGAGAGGGTCCTTAGCTATTTCGAGAGGGGGACAGACAGGCAGGAGTCAAAAAGAGGGCTTCTGAATGAAGGGGGTATTGAATGAGCTGTACTTAGGTTGCTTTTAGCCAAAGATTTTGAGCTGTGGAAATGAACAGGGGCGCTAAGGAAGCGTTCCTACCGTGGGGTGCTGCACCCTGGTTGGTAGGAATTCTCACCGTGACTGGTACTCCCCTGTGAATAACAAGGGGCGGCCAGCAATTGAATGTGCCCTGAAAAAAATTGGCCTATAGGATGGCAAAAGGCAAAGTGGTGGGGATTCCAGCAGAAAGCACTTCCCACTGGGATTTCAGTGGTCACTAATGTGGGACAGGGCAGCCCATCCATGGCCAGGCTGGGCCTGTATCTCCTGACCCCAGCAAGGCAATAACTTATTAGAGCTTTTGTCGTGTGTCATTAAGCCAACTAGCCAGAGGAGTACATTGCCCGGGAGGATTTTGAATATTAAAAAAGGGGTTGCTTTTTAGTGTCCTTTTTAAGTATCATCCAGTCAAGACAAAAACCCAGTAGTTACGTTGTCTTAGCACTTTTTAAAGTGTTTTGAACAGGAACGAGAGCTGATGAGCATGGCCCCCACTGCAGAGCAGATTCTGGTGTAGAGCTGCGTCTCTGGGGGAGTAGTCATGTCCACAAGTTTCAAGGGCTTTTTTCTAAGACCAGAGAGTGTTGAGTGGGGGAAGAATTTTCAGAAGTCATGCCTGCTTTTAAGACTACTTTATTTTCTCAAGGAGTTTTTGGTTCTCATATCCAAGTTTGCGTTGGGAAAGTCACCCATCAAATCACGAATCTGCAAATTTACTGCCATTTCAAACTGGATCGCAGAGGTTGTAGTTTATTACTACTCATTCCATAAACTTACAAGTCTTGTTTCTTTCAAGAGGGTCTCTGTCCTGGATTTATTTTCCAGAAGGTACTTTGTAGGGCTTACGGTCATCACCTTGTCCTGGTTAGGCTTATCGCTGTTGACCCCCTGTGAGCACCTACAGGTGAGACAGCCTCCCCTATCTCAGGCAATCTCTGTCAGCCTTTCTTAAGCTTTCCCACTCCTCAAGTGTGGTGCTTGGTTTATATATTGTACTTTAGGGTCTGGAAGAGCGAAACAATCCTTCCTATTAAAAAGGGAGAAGGGTGGGGTTGTGGTGATCCACTGTGCGTGGCTTCATAAGCCAGGCTCTGTGAATGACTCGCACCTGTTTGGTGTTCGCCTTGGTTCGCATAGACTCAGCAGCTGAAAGCTGTCAGGGCTCTGATCAGCTTGAGGAGCTCTGCCCTTGAGGAGCATTGCTTCCCACTGCTCCTAGGCAGGGTGGTTTCAAAGGAGCCAGAGAGGCTGGTTAGATTGGCGCTTTCCCCCTGCCAACAGGTTAATTGGCTCTCCTGCTCTACTGTTCACTGATTGCACAGCCTTTGTATGTCTGCTGGAGAAAAACTGCTCAGGCCAAGTTATTTTTAAAATGTCTTGTTTTGAGCAGTTGGGAAACTTCGGAAGGGCAGCGAGGGAAAAGATGGGGTGGGTATGGTGGCAGTTCATTGGGGTTGAGACCACATGCTTCCTTCCTGTGAGGCCTGTGCACGTTTTCAGGTTGAGAGGCAAATAGCATCGTTGAGGTGTGGCCTCCGTCGGGGCCTGGCCAGGAATGAATTTTCTGGGCAGTTTATTTACCCTGCAACTCAGAGGCAGTACAGGCCAGGGGGCTTCGGGAGGTCCCCACTGCCCAGTGCCCTCTGGAGTACTTGAGAAGTGATAATCAGGGCTGTTCGTGCCTCCTTGGAGTCAACAGGAAGTTTCCCCGAGGCCTCCCTTCTGCTGCTCTCGGCTGGCTGGCACCAGAGTCAGTACCTCCATGTCTGTTCCCTGGTGTGATTCTGCTGCCCGTGTGAGCAGTCTGTTTCTGAGTGTCATCTTTGAGACTAATGGGGACAGACAGTTTCATTTTGTACTTTTGTACAACGCTCAGACCATTGCTATCAGGACACCAAAGTGGGAGCAAATCAGAGTGTGGTCTGCTGTTTCTGAAAAGAATTCGTCACTGACTTCTGTGTCTTTTTGTTTGGGGTGCCCCAGTGGTGGATTTCTTTTTCTTTCAAACCTGTGTGGGTAGATTTCACAGAGTTTCAAGTTACTTTTCTGCTGAAGCAGGTTTAGGAATAGAAAGTGAGTTGTCTTGTATACGTGGATCTAAATAGACTATACCTGGGCATTTTGGTGTATCTAAAGCATATTTCCTTTTCAAATAGCACCGTAACAAGGCAAAAGTCAAATAATATGAGAATATAGGTTATCCTCTCACAGTAGCTTCGGTTGGTAAAAGAACCCTACGAAGGGAGCATCAACTTGGAGAATCCAGGAGGAAAAAAATAAAATTTAGGCCAGACCTAGAAACATCTGACTCTGATGTGAGCCTGTCAGGTTTTGATGGGTTTGGAAGTTACTCGCCACAGGCATTTACCCTCCTGATTCTTCCAGACTGCTGACTTAAGATAAACAAAAGATTGATCAAATTTTAGCACACATATTGGGGAAGAAATGTATACCTTCATCTTGGCTTTTTTGGGGGTGGGGGCTCAGTCAGTTTTGTGGAAGGGGAGAAAGAAGCTGTTGAGTTAACTCAAGGAAGGCAAGTGGAGTGAGAGCGAGTGCAGGCTTAGTGCCAGGCCCGAATCTGAGCGTGGACTTTGCCATTTAATTGTTGTGTGACCTCAGCACGTTGCTTAAGCTCTCAGTTGTTGCATCCTGGAAAAGGATGTTGGTGGGACCCTGCAGGGTGGTCGTGAGGGTGGAAACATAAAGCATGCATGCAGTGCTGAGCACGGAGTGGGGCGCTGTGGCATTCAGTCGCGGTGTGCTGATGGCAGCAGGGTCGCACCTGGGCCAGGGACAGGCGCAGGTTAATCAGGCGTGCTGCCGCGCACAGGCGGGGCCAGTTGGCATTCGTGGTTCTGCAGTAATTATATCCTAACATGGATTAGGAAGCAAACTGACCAGCCTCAGTCCAAGCAGCATTGTTTATGAATGGGCTTGATGTTCCTAAGTAGATATTTAATGATAGAATATTTTAAGAAAAGTGCAGGGGGCTCAGGAGGAGAGGATGGTGGATTTGGTGTGGTGGGGCACTGCTGGTGGCGCCTGGTCAGCCTGGGGGCCTTCTGCTGAGGGTGTTACTTGATGATTATCCAGTATCCAAAATTGACATGGTTGCCAATCAGGTTTGTCGCAGGGAGGCCAGGTCACAGGAGTGTCCCAACCTGGGAGTTGGCCCTGAATTCTTGTCTCTAAATCCCACATCCTGTTACCAAGCCCTTTTGGTGTTCCACCCGCCAGGCCCCTGTTGCCTCATGCTGGGACTTTGCAATAGGCGTCTTAATGTTCCCTGCTTCCTCTCTTCCCCACACGGCTGCCTGGTCCCCTTCCTCACGCAGGTAGATGGCTAGTTGCCCAGGCCTACCCAATGGATCCCTGACCCGGTTTGTGCTTCAGGCTCCGAGTGTGCACACACACCTGCCCTGCACAGGGTTCAGCCATGGCTTTCAGGCCCTACTCTTGCATGGGTAGTGTCTGCCTCTCCTTGACTGCACACAGCACAGAGACCCCAGGAAAGAGGCTCAGAAGCCCTTCATTCATTTTCTCAAACTTGTCTGGTGGTCTCAGGCACTAGCCTTGCATAAGAGCCGTGTCTTTGACCTGTGGGCTTGCCACTGTATCCTCATCTTCCTCACCCCGGGACTGTTCCTTTTCTGTTAAGTGTTTCTGTGGGAGACAGTCATTCAGGAAACGGCAACCCAAAGGCAAAACAGTAGTACCGGAGGTGGCTGGCTGGCCAAGTCGGTGTGAAAGAGAATGCCGAAGCCATAAACCAATTTCGCTTTGATAGCCGCTAATTCAGTTTTATTGCTTTTAACGTTCAGTTGCTTCGATTGGCATTTTTGATCCTTTTGCCAGGAAAAGGTCCTTTTCCACACACAGGGCATCAATGAACCTTAATGATATTTCCTTTTGAGTATTTTTGAGTGTTATTGTTTCTGGTTTTTTGCCTGAGTAGTTCATAGCCTGGCTGCTTCTCCTTGATTTCCAAGGCAAAGGAACTTTGGAGACTGGAGTTGTAACACGGTATTTCTTGACATGTACTATGACAGTTAAATGTTAAAATGTCACCTGCTTCACAAACTTCTTGTTCTGAACTAATTTGGACTTAGGAAAGTCGGAGGAAGCAGGATTTTTAAGTGTCAGGCGTAGGCAAGAAAGTCAGTTATGCCATTTTGGTAGTAAGTTAACACACGACTCGGCTAATGAGAAGTCACATGTGTTGAAACCCTCTTGAAGAGAAGCAGGCCTGCTTCTGAGCGTTGGTGGTGTAGACTTGGAAGTTGGCAGTGGAGGTAACTGGAAAGTTTGTTGGGTAGGGAAATACACCGACCTGGATAAGAGTGAGTGCTTCCAGAACTTAAAGAAGATGCTGGTGTGAACTAGAAAGAGCCAGGGCACTGTGGGGATGAGGGGAAGGGGCCTCCGCGGGGTCACACCTTGGGGAGGAGAGTCATTGTCGTTGGTGTTGGGCAGAGAAGACCGCCAACTGGAGAGCGCACTGCCTGCATGCGCTGCCGGGGGCTGGTGCTGCATTGCTGCCCCTTCGGCTGGGACCCGTTAGTGCGGGCACAGCTGATAATGTTCAGAGATGCCCGGTGTCCTTCCAGGGAGTGCAGGTCATCCCTTTGACCGGGGCTTTATCTTACCAAATGTGAGTGAGCACCATGTCTGAGTCTCAGGGCAGTGGGTGGTTTGCCCTTCTTTTTGTGTCATTTGGGGGGTTTGGGTGGACTCCGGGAGTTGGTGATGGACAGGGAGGCCTGGCCTGCTGCGGTTCATGGGGTCGCAAAGAGTCGGACACGACTGAGCGACTGAACTGGGAGCCTAAATGATAAAGAGAGGGAAGTTCCCTTCCTTGTGCAACCACAACAGTTCCACGTGCTTCTCCCGCCTGGCATAGGATATTCAAAACCCAGGCTGGCCCACCCTCCCTGGGCGAGGGATGCCGGTGACTGGTTTCCCTGAGGTCCTTCTACTGGGAGGCCAGCGTCCCATGCAAGGTGCCAGCCCCGGAATATCGACCAGAAGAAGGTCTGACTTGAGCAGTAAGTTGTTAAACTGGCCTGTGCTTTGGAGAGGGGTTGTGTGAGATTGTTGGAGTGATCTGTGATGCAGAGTATGATCACATCCAGGGCGTGACTCCAGGTGTCTGGGTGGCAGTCCGACCTCTTGGCTCCCTCCCACCACCCCCTTTATGGTGCTTTCAGAAGGACTTGAGGGGGCTTTTCTCTAGGGTATATAGGCTGAGCAAACTAGGCTTAAGCACCTAGAATTGCAAGTACCTTTCATCAATATGACTTTGGGGAATAAATTACGTTTCAAGGCTCTTAATTGACCCGGTGCAATTGCGGTTTTCAAACAAGCACCTGTAATACTCTTTAGCCTGTTTGCATGGTTAGATCTCCAGCTCCCCTGAAACAGTGAAGGACAGGTAGTTTTCTTTTTCTAATTGAAGTATAGTTGGTAGTAGGTAATTTGGAAGTGCTTGCTTCTTAGAGTTGGTAGTTTGTCAGCTTGGAGGAGAAATTATTCAGTCAAACAAATTGGGTGTGAATTGGTTAAAGACATTCCTCAATCCCTAACCTCAGTTCCTCTTCTATAACCATCATAGATGGACCAGTAAGTTCTTCCCCACGCATCTTAGCCTTTCCTTCCTGTCTTTAGCTTGTGCAGAGCAGATGGGGCTGGCGTGCCTGGCCCACAGGATGTCCCCCAGGAAGCTGCTGGGTGAGGTCGCTGAGCTGAGTCCCCTGCTTTGGACAGTCCCCCTCCTCGCGCAGCTCTGTGAGGTGTCCAGCTCGCGCTAGCCAGAGGGCTCCTCCTCTTTCTGAAGCACTTCAAGTCTCCTGCTGCTACTGATGAGGACACATTAAACCTGTTTTCCTCCCAAGACCCGTACTGCTGGAGAAGGCCACTCGGGGTCTTGGGAGCAGGAGAGAAGATGCTCAGGGTGTCACCTGCGCTGTGCAGTAAGGCGGCCACCGGCCACACGGTGGCAGTTGCAGTCAGTCCTTGACTGGCCAGCCACGCTGCAGGGGTTCAGTTGCCTCCCGTGGCCAACGCCACCGCCCGGGACGAGCGGCTGCAGCATGTGGCCAGAGCTCACCTAAACAGTCTGGCTGGAGCCTTAGCCAGCGGCGTTTCTGGTGGCGTTAGTGTCACGTTGGGTGTTGGAAAGATACAGTGTGCCCTGGAAAAGCTAAATGAAAATGAGTGAATAAATAGTTCCTGGGCAAACGCTACAGAGCAGGCTTTCTTCAGGTATTTGTGGTAAAGAGCTTGCTTGTCTTTTAAATTTCCAGTCCGCTTGTGGACAGTTTCTTTCTGTGTTTTGTAAGCAATACAGGGTAAACAAATTATTTAAGAAATGAAATAAAAATGCACATACAGAATGCATACCCCACGTTATTACTACATTACAGTCACATTTCAGCAGTTATCACTTAGAACAAACGCATAGGAAGAAAGACTGGCAGAAGCTATATATGTTCACTGAAAGAGTGTAGAGGCCATTAGTATGCGGAACTGTGCTGTGCCCCCTGTGACTTTGTCATGCCCCTCTGGTAACTAAACAGTTTTGTGTGAAATAGCAGTTCCCCATGTTAGAAGCTTACTTGCACACTTGGAAGAAATACCACATATGTGCTGGTCTTGTCTGTTCTGCTTTTGATCACTTTGGCTGTGCTGGGTCTGCGTTTGCCTTGCTGTACGGGCTTTTCTCTGGTTGTGGCGTGCGAGGCCTGCTCTCTAGTTGCAGGTTTTCGGGATTCTCACGGTGGTAGCTTCTCTAGGGGAGCGCAGGTCCAGGGCGCTTGGCCTTCAGTAGTTGCAGCACGTGGGCTCAGTCAGGACTTGCAGACTCCAGAGCACAGGCTTAATAGTTGGGGCGCACGGACTTGGTTGCTCCTCCACATGTGGGATCTTCCCGGTCCAGGGATAGAACCTGTGTCTTCTGCTTTGGCAGGCGGATTCTTTACCGTTGAACCACCAGGGAAGCCCACTGACTAGCTTTCAAAGTAACAAGTAATATTGCTCCTGTTTGCTTGGGGGACATCCTTGCTCCTCGTGGAGCATGTTGATTCAGGCCATCTCGATATCTGTTTTACCAACAGTAAATAGTATGCACCTGAGTCCAGGGCTGCAAAGGTGTTCGTTGGGAGCCATGTGGGACACGTGACTCCACGCTCCAGTTTGACGGCGGGTAAACTGGCCCGTGCTCGGGTGTGGCAGGAAAGTCAAGTTGCTGAAAAGTCTCCTCCCTTGCTCCTCATTTCGGTGAGGCCTGAAGACGGCACCAGCCCACAGGCTCCTGCAAAGGTGCCCTTGGTCCTCCCCACCCTGCTTTTTGCTTGGTCTTTCCGAGCACCAGGCCTGCCCCTGAGTCCACAGCACCTGGAGCCTGCTGCAGGGCTTCTGTCCTCAGATAGCAGACCCTTCCGGCTGGTGGTGCCGTGCTGGCCGCTCTCTGCACTTGAGTGAGGGCTCCTGGTGAACATGTGCAGGGAGGGCTGGCCTAAAGGGGTGGGTCATGGACGCGTGAGGGTGTTGTGCTCAGAGGCGGGAGGTGGTGAACAGCACCATGGCCTTGGGACCTAGCGGGAGCGGATCTGTGGCCCCAGAATCTGCCCAAGGCAGACCCAAAGGTCTGCCCTGATCCCCTGGAAGCTGTGACCACTGCTGCCTGACAGGGTGCTTCGCAGGTGTGGTTACGTTTAGGGTCCCTGCATGGGGAGATGACGCTCAGTCACTGAGTTGTGTCCCACTCTTTGCCACCCCATGGACTGCAGCATGCCAGGCCTGCCTGTCCGTCACCATCTCCCGGAGTTTGCACAGACTCATGTGCATTGAGTCGTGAGGCCATCCAACCAGCTCATCCTTGTCACGCCCTTCTCCTCCTGCCATGTTTCTTTCCTGGCATCAGGGTTTTTTCCAGGGAGTCGATTCTTCGCATCAGGTGGCCAAAGTATTAGAGCTTCAGCCCTTCCAGTGAATATTCAGGGTTGATTTCCTTTGGCGTTGACTGGGTGGGGAGGTGATCCAGTGTTATCCAGGTGGCCCCAGCGTAATCACAGGGCCCTCCTTTCCCTGAGAAGGAGGCTTGATGTGACGTGATGTGAGAGGCCACTGCTGGCTTGAGGATGGATGAGGAACCCAGGAGATGACTAGGAAGCAGGTCCCGCCTCCAGAAGGAACCCTGCCCTGTGGATACATTGATTGGAGCCCAGGGAGGCCCATTGTGGACTTCTGACCTCCAAAGCTGAAAGGATAAGTGTGTAGTGTTTAAGCCAGTGAGACTGTGGTGATGTGTTGAGCTGCCGGGAAACGGGTCAGGGTCCAGGGAGCGGATGAGATGCGGCAGGCAGGCGTCCGGGAACCTGCACAGAGGCTGGGAGAACGTGGCTGCCCCTCCCAGGGCCAGGCCACTGGACGCCAGGGCTGTGCCCGCCTCTGCTCGTTGGCTCCTTCCCACAGCTCTGATGTAGAGGCGGCAGCATCCCCATTTCACCCCTGAGCAAAACAGGTGCTGAGCACGCTCCACAGCCTACCAGGGCTTGGTGGCAGTGGCAGGCTTTGAATCAAGCCACCCAGCGGCACAGAAATTCGTGTCTTGTCACATTCAGCAGACACGTGGTTGTGACGTCGTGGTCACCCCCCTGCCGCCCTCTCCAACGGCTCCTGTCTCCCCGCCCAAAGTGGCAGGCTGCAGGTGGGCTCCTGAGTCGGAAGGCTTTTGTGTGGTTCACCACATGCTTTGAATGTGGAAGGCAGCTCACTGCAGAGTCAGCTGGGGCGGCCTTCTGCTCTAGCACGTGGAGTGTGGTGGGTGGCAGAGGGAGCCTCGAGGTGTTTCTGAAGGTAGATACCTGCTTTCCTTACTGAATCAGGGCCTCAGTAATGTGAGTCTGAGCCGAAGTGAATCACCCCAAACAAACCATTCAGGGCTCTGGGTGTCTGGAGAGATTTAAACTTGAGAAAGTGGGGAGCTTTGTCCGCCAGGGCTCAGGGCGAAAACCCCGGCTCTGTGGAGCCACAGGCTGGAGCCCCTGAGGCCGCTCGTCCACCCCGGTCCTCCGGTCAGCTCACCCACACAGCCCTGCCTCTGCTCGTGAGCAGACGAGGCTCCTCCAGCCACGCAGATGGCACCAGCCCGGCTGTCCCTCTGCTCTGTCTCCAGGCCCCAGCCACCTGCACTCATCTCCTCAGCGCTGCCTGAAGCATCTGTTTCTTAAGGCAGCAGCTTTCACCAGGTGGAAAGAAGACAGGGTTGGAGGGGCCAGAGCTGGGTTCCTCAGCTGGCAGGGGCTGAGAGGCCAGCCAGTGCCCTCACTCCTGACATCCAACTAGCAGCATGGGGTCGTATCCTGAATGTCCTCCTTCTGGAACTCTTTTCTGGACAGTTTTAAAGGTTTAAAACACAAGATAGATACATACATACTGGTAATATGTTGACCGCTGGGTTGGCCAAATTGCGACCTTCAAGCTCGTGGTTTGGGGGTTGTCTGGAGAAGATGGAGAAAGCAAGGTAACTCAGGGGCATCAACGTTAAGACCCAGAACAAAAATGGTCTATCGAGGTGACTTGTTCTGCCTCAAGGTGTGCGGCGGGCAGTGACACAGACACTGCCCCTCGGGGTCCGGATTGGCGGTGGCCATGGACTCCTGCCGGACGCCCAGGTCGTGGACATGGTGATGTTACAGGCAGGGTCCCCGGGAGCTGTTAATAGTCCTCAGAATTCTCCTCCAGGTGGCCAGTGCTTACCCTGAGGGCTCGGGGAAAGAGTGAGTGAGAATTGCAGATCTGAGAGTTTTCTGTGATAGCCACTATTTTCTTGGGAATCAGATTATTATTTAAAATCTTAATTTCTGTTTTGATGAAGTTCCGTCCTATACTTTCTAAGGGCTGTTGTTCTTAAAATATTGCTTTCATTGTGGCTCTGTTGTTGGAGGGCTCGTGATCATGTGATTTTGTTTTAGAGCAGTCTGTGATTATTACACCCCTTACTCTAGAGGCCAAGAGACCCAAGTCTCCGGGAGGGTGAAGTGATTGAAATCAAGTCAATACTCAGCTCCCCAGTCTCACCAGATCTGTTCAGGGGCATGTACCCATGGCTCGCCGCTTCACAGTGGTGGATGGTCTCCATCGTCATAGACAGTTCTAGTGGCCAATTGCTGCTCCAGATCCAGCCTGTGAGCTGGTTTTGGAAGACTGCCTTGAAGCGGATTGCTCAGAGTAACAGAAAACTAAGCATTTTCTTCTGTAGAAAACCCAGGAAGAGGGATCTGCAGACTGAATCCCCTGAGCGCCTGCTTGCCCTTCGCCTCAGATCTCTGCTTCAGGCGCTGGCCCAGGTGCTTGACACAGAGGAAGAGGGGATCATGTGTCTGCCCGAGGGGAGTCAGCAGGATCTAGACGGCCCCAGGAACACACAGTTAATGCGGAGAGAGAGGGATGGCCGCCACAGAGGTGCAGAGCCCGGGCTCTGAGCGGAGGGCTAGGATGTGAGTTCTGGGGGCTCGAGGCGAGAGTGGCAGAAGTCTGGCTGGCTTTGGGTAGATAGAGGCAGAGCCCTCTTTGCTTGCTGCCCTGGCGCATTGATCGCAGTCCAACCTGAGCTGTGTCTCTCTGCTCTCCCCGTTAGTCTCTGAGGCCAGCGACATTCCGTTCTCTCCACCGTGAGCAACCATTTCTGCCAGATAACTGAATGCCATGCATTTTTATATTTTAGTGTCAGTAGGCCGGGAAAGGGCACCGTTTGCAGTGCAAGTTAACCTTCATTTTACCTGCTTTTGTAACTATTACAAAGGCTAGATTTGCATCTGCAAGTCTCTGAAAAAATGTCAGTAGTCACCACAAATTTTAAAGTAATGAGTTATATTGATGATTCCCATCCATCACAATTTAAACCACCCATTTAAAGCATCCAATTTATTGTGACCGTCAGCACAAATTTTGAACATTTTTGTTACCCCCTAAAGAAATCCTGTATTCAGCCCCAGGCAGCCCCCAGTCTACCCACTCCCTGTCTGTTGTGGACATCGTGTAGCCGCCTCACACTTCGTGTGGCATCTGGCTCCTTTCGGTAGCATGAGAGGGAGGGATCAGCATGCTGCCCCTTTTTATTGCTCAATAGTATTCCGTCCTGTGGAGCCTCGCTGTGATTTGTATGGGATCAGAAGATGTGCAGGCTCTCATGATTCTGTCGTCTGTAAGAGGTTTTATTCAGGGTTTTTTAAAGGGGCTTGGAACTTTGTTGAGGATGTGATTCACCATCAAATCTAATCAGCCGGGTGGTGCAAGGTGAGGGTGTATCAGTCAGTGGAGGGTTGTCAGCAGCAGTAGAGCCTCATGGAGGCACTTACTAGGTTTCTCCCGCACCCAGCTCTGCTGACAGTCCACTGGTGCTGGCACGGGAGGCCACCTGGCCAGTGGGCTGCAAAGGAAGACGGTGGCAGGTGGGTGAGTGAGGCTGGAGCACATCCCTGCGGGCTTCTCCCCGCCTGCTCACAAAGCGAAGGGGCCGGGAGGCAGACCAGCCCCCGGGCACTGGGCAGCTCGGGGCTCCTTTGCTGCCCCCTCCCCATTGCTGGAGCTCCGCGGGGAGGGGCCTGGGTTGCAGGGTCACTCAGATGGCACACATCTACCAGATGGCCTGGTCTCCAGGCTGTCACTGCTGAGAACCCCGGAGAGCTGCTGGGTAGGTGGGTTATATCTATCATTATTTGCCAGGTTAGAAATTAAACATTAGTTATTCATTTAGAAGTAATAAATCAGCATGTGGTAGCACATTTAATACAGCGGGTTTTTTTAGCTGTGGGATATCAGTTCCCCGACCAGAGCCTCTGGCAGTGAAAGCACAGAGTCCTAGCCACCAGCTTGCCAGGGGACACCCACACGTGCAGGAGATGCTTTCCAAAACAAAAGTTTAATGAGGAATGGCATTGTACATACATTTTGCAGATTCATTGTCAGACTTGATAGGAGTCAGCTGGATTTTCATATCTGCTTTTGCTGACAGCTGTGATGTAAATTTTACTGGAGATATAAAGAAACCCAGTCTTAGAGAGGTATATACTTAGAGAGGTACAGCCTTGTCAGGTAATTGTGGCAGTTCGTTCATACTGCACCACAGTTTGGTAGCAGCTTAGGTTCATTGCAGCATGCAGTTTGAAAACTCTGAGTTAACTTTTCATGCTCTATTACATTAAAACTTATTGGTTTGTCTTGAACTTTGAATGTTGCATTTCTAATACCATTCATTGGTCATTTGAAAATTCCGATTCACCGTTTATAGACATTTTAAATGTTGGTGTATTTCATTGTACAGTTACATTAAAAAGTCCTTAAAACATCACATTTTCATTCAGCCCACCGGTGTTAACTAATTGGGAACAGGGTTGTAGTTAAATCTCCAGAAAGCTCATGGCACAAAGAGAGTGGTGACTTCCGATCTATATGTTAGAGTCACCACTACTTGGCAGGTGAATATGAAAGTCACTCAGTCATGTCCAACTCTTTGGGACCCCATGGACTGTACAGTCCATGGAATTCTCCAGGCCAGAACACGGGAGTTGGTAGCTGTTTCCTCCTCCAGGGGATCTTCCTGACCTAGGGATTGAACCCAGGTCTCCCACATTGCAGGCAGATTCTTTACCAGCTGAGCCACCAGGGAAGCTCAGGAATCCTGGAGTGGGTAGCCTATCTCTTCTCCAGGGGATCTTCTGAACCCAGGACTCGAACCGGGGTCTCCTCCATTGCAGTTGGTTTCTTTCCCAGGTGAGCCACGAGGAAGACTGCCCAGTGAAGATGGTTGGATGATAACTAGCAACTGGCAGCCGAGTGGTCCACAGCAGCTAATGCCAGCCAGGTTCAGGCAGTGTTGGGTGGTCTCTGCAATGGGGAATTGTCCTGTGGTCCCACACACACACTTAAGAATGTGTTTTTATGGACACACAAAAATGTATAGGCTCCATTAAGATGAACAGATATTCTGTGAGAATTCAAGGAGAGGACAATTAAGTAGAAATGATTTGTGGTTTTGAGTATTTTGCTTCCTGCTCCTTCCTCATGGCCAGCATTCACTTCCTGTTCTCTTTGGTCTTTCCCCTCACTTTCTCCATTTTCCAGTGGCTTGTGTGGAACAGTTGGAGGAACTCGGACCCTAAACATAGCTTTTGAAACAGCACACCTTATTTATGTACCCGAGTTCACTGGAGCAGAGTGTGGGTCTGCCCTCCCGTTTCCCGGCTTCTGGACGTTCTGAACTCCCCCTCCCCCCAGAGAGAACGAGCCGTGCTGCAGTCATCTATGTACACGACTGCCCGCAGGTGCTGGGTAGACAGACTCAGACCTGCTTCTTTTATGCCCTGTTTTCTTTTCCCGTGTGGATAAAGTTCTGAACTCATAGCCCAATGGGGTGTTTAGAGAGTTGGTAAATCACCTTCCTCTCCTTGCCTTACAGGTGCTTTTCCTTTGGTTTTACAGATAGTGAAGTTGGTGGCTGCTCAGCGGCTTGGCATTGCAGCCTGGGGGCAGGTCTGTGTGTGCCCCCTGGCCCGGTGGGGCCCCGAGCAGCCCCTCACGCCGAGCTGCCCATGTGTCTCGGTGCAGTCTTGTCATCTTGCAGAATTGTACAGCTTGTGACCTGATCAGTAGTTCGTTGCTTTTTATTGCTGGGCTCTATTCCACGGAGGGACATCTGGGTTGTCTCCAGTTTTTGGCAGTTACAAATGAAGCCACTATAAATACCCATGTTCAGGCTTTTGTGTGAACATGAGTCTTCATTTCTCTAGAGGAAGGTGTCGAGTTGTTGAGTGAGGCGTGCTCCATGGGGAACTGCCCCCCTGCTTGCTCTCTGTGTGCTGGGGTCCTCCGCGCCGCCCCCGCAGCCTCGCCAGTGGTTTCATCTCCGTCATCTTACAGGCGGCGGTCGTTTTAATTCACAGGTATCTAATAGCTCAGCACACGTCTTTTTGTTTGTTATTTGCCATCCTGGTGCCCTCTCTCACCTGTCTGCTTAAGTACTGGGCTTTCTAAGGTGCTCACCGCTGTCAGGTTGGAGAGCTCTGTAAGTACTCAGAGTGAGTCCTTTGCCAGGTGATGTGTAGGTATTTCCTCCCAGCCTGTAGCCTGTCTGTTTTTCCCTTAATGGTGTCTTTATGGAAAAATCCATTTTATCAACATTCTTTTACTGATTTATTGATCTTGCCTCTTGGTGTTATGTCTAACAATCCTTTGCTGGGTATCACATGATTACTTTTTAAAGTTTTAAATATTTGTTCACCTAAGGTCCATTATGAATTAGTATTTGAAGGTGGGAGGTTGCAGTTTGTTTATTTTTGCCTATGAACGTCCAACTGTTTCTTTACTGTTTGTTGAAAAGACTGTCTCTCTTCCTCTGAATTACTTGCACCTTTGTCAACAATCAGGCAGTAATGTTGACGTGGGCGTTTTTGTGGGCTCTCCTGTTCTGTTCTGTGTCCACCCCTTTGCTAACAAAACTCCATCTCAGCTGCTGGAGCAACGCAACTACTCCTTTCAGAATTGTTTCCCTTACTGTGCTGGGAATTTGACTGGAATGGTGTATCAATATAGGGACTGATTTGGGGAGAACTGAGGTCTTCACCCCACCTTCCAGCCCTTGAACATGGTCCGTCTCCTGCTCTGGTGACTTTGCCTGGGAAACCAGTCTTCCTCCCACTTTCTGTTGACACTAGTTTTTTTAGAAGGTCTTGGATGTGAGTGTTCCTTGATAGTCTGGGTGGGCCCCCCAAAAAGGAGAGTCAGGCCTGAGTGATAGTCCAGTGGCACCAATGTGGGGAGAAAAAAAAACAAAACCCAGAAATGGCTTGGTCCTCTGTCCCAGACTGTTCTGTTTGTGGCTTTATACAAATAAAGGAACTCCCCTAACATGGGCTGTGCTTGACTGGTTTGTTAAAGTTTTAATTAGCACAGTCAGAGTATGTATTTTACAATCTCTCCTCTGCTTCTGACCCCATTCTTCAGTCCCCGGATTTCCTTGTCTCTGTGAGTAGAAAATGCAGGTGTTTAAGGGCGGGTGTTGCTGTCTGCCCAGGTGTGCAGGGCCGACCGCCATGGTTGCAGGTAACGGAGGCAGCCCCTTTGTGTGGGTCTGCTGGGGGAGCCCTGCTGCCTCTGCCCGGAGGGGCAGCTCCGCACCCCTCCCTGCCCTGCTGCAGCCTGGCTGGCGCGCTCAGGCTGCAGGCTGTGTTCTGTTCGTGCCTTCTCTCTGCACTGTGGAGTTGCAGAGGGTCCTGGACAAGACTGAGCAACCAAATGAACTGTAAAGGCGTGTGTACTTGCTGAGGCGATGGGAGAGCAAGCAAGGCTCCGTCCAAGGGGTGAACACTGGGTACTTAATGCACGAGGGGCGTTGCCCTGCCCACACGCACTGCTTTCTTCCCTAAGGACTTCCTGCTCACTGAGTCCTCTCTGGGTGGACATTCTCCCTTAATAGTCTTGCTTTCTTTAAAACTACACGAATGTGGGATGAATTCATACACACAAATAAATTTTATAGATAAATGGGTTTTTCAAACAGCACAATGGATTTTTTTTTTTTTTTTTTAATTTTTGGCTGTACTGAGTCTTTGTCACTGTGCGGGCTTTTCTCTAGCTGTGGTGGACAGGGGCTGCTCGCTAGCTGTGGTCACGGGTTTCTCACTCGTTGCAGGGCTCCCAGGCTCATGGGCTCAGTAGCTGAGGTGCATGGGCTTAGTCGCTCCCCAGCATGTGGGGTTTTCCCCGACCAGAGATGGAACCCGTGTCTCCTGCGTTGGCAGGTAGATTCTTTACTTCTGCACCTCCATGGAATCCCCAGAATGTTTATTTCTAGAGAAAGAGTGCAGAAAGTAGAGCATTTACACCTGCCTCAGGTATTCAGTTTCAGTTGGGAAAGAATCCGCCTGCAGTGCAGGAGACCCCAGATCGAGTTCTGGGTCGGGAAGATCCGCAGGAGAAGGGACAGACTACCCACTCCAGTATTCTTAGGCTTCCCCTGTGGCTCAGCTGGTAAAGAATCTGCCTGCAATGCGGGAGACCTGCGTTGGATCCCTGGGTCGGGAAGATCCCCTGAAGAAGGGAATGGCTACCCACTCCCGTGTTCTGGCCTGGAGAATTCCATGGACTGTATAGTCTGTGGGGTCGCGCAGAGGCGGATTCGACCTTCACTTTCACTTTCAGGTGTTCAGTGCACACGGCAGTTCCAGGCAGAGCCCTCGAGACAGCTATGCTCTCTGAAACTGGTTTGTCCCCATGCAGAATGGCCTGTTTCTATTCAGTTCTTGTCCCCTTCCCCCGAAACAGTGCAGCTTTATTGAGATATTCCATATACCCTGCAACTCAGCAGTTTTTAATAAACATATTCACCCATCACTGCTGTCGGTTTATGATGCCTTAGAGGAACCCCTGTGCCCCTCCGCCATCACCCTTCCGGTCTCCCTCCCAGCTCTGGGCACCCACTGGTCTGCCTTCTAACTCTGTGGAAATCACTCTTCTGGACACCTGATATGAACGAATGGAGCCACACCACATGTGGCTCTTAAAATTAATGAGCACTTGTGTTTTATAAGGTTTCTCTTTGAAACGTGCTGAAGTGTAAGAAACATGCGAGAATAGATATCTAGAAATGACATTCTGAGTTATGACTTTGGCTTTCATAAATATCACCTTTGGGGAGAATGATTTGATTGTAAGTTTAGACTCTAGCCACTTGGCACCCATTTTATGATGTGAGATCCTTCGCATTTGTGGGCATCTCCAGGATTTTTCACTGGTGATGTGGTTAGACGGAAAGGGGTGTCCTGTTAATTAGCGGGGTTGGGCATACTCGTTACTTGTATTTCTTCGGGACTGCTCCTTGGCTGCAGTTGGCTTGTGTCATTTTGACTTCAGCGTCTCGTGAGCCCTCTGGCTGCTGCAAGCTGCTCGTAGTCTTCCTCCGTCCTGGAGCGTCCACGTCTTTCCCCCTCTGCTGGGCTTGTTGGGGCTTGTTTTCCTCTCCGGCAACCGGACAGCCCTATGCAGTAGAGCAGATGAGACCGGACATGTAAGAAAGCAGCTGAGACGTAATTATAAGTTTCTCATTTGGGCCGGGTACATGCCCCTCTCCGAGCTTGGCCAGTGTCCACACCAGTCTGCAGTCGTGGTTTATGGGGCAGACGTGATGGCGGCTTAGCATGGTCCTCCAGAGAACAGACAATTTTTGCATAATGAAGTCAAACGGAGAGCCCTAAACAAATAGTCTTATTTAAGGAACACAGGTTTATCCGTGGCCTTCCTTGGGGCTTTATTTTCCTATAACTGATGTAAATCTGAATTATTTAGGAGTATGGAGCCCACTGTCGGGATTCAGCACACAGCTTCTGCTTGGAACTTTCAGGTTCTCTGCAAGGCAGGAACTGAGAAGCCCCAGTTTAATAAGGCGGATACCACCCGCGAGTGGGCTTCCAGCTCCCTTCACGGAGTCAGAGCACATAAAAATTAAACCCAGAACACATGTTAACATGTGTTAACACAACTTAGTGTTGATTAAGTCACGATCTCATTGTTAACATGACCAAAGGAAGTCTAGAATCACTGGAGGCTGCCTGGGCCAGGGGCACGAGAGCACAGAACCGTTCACTCTCACACACACACTCTCACACGAGAGCACAGAAGCGCTCTCTCCCCCCCATACACACACTCACACGAGAGCACAGAAGCGTTCTCTCTCTCACACACACTCACAAGAGAGCACAGAAGCGCTCTCACACACACTCATGAGAGCACAGAAGCTCTCACACACGCACACACACAATGAGAGCACAGAAGCGCTCTCTCTCACACACACATGAGAGCACAGACGTGCTCTCTCACGCACACTCACACTCATGAGAGCACAGAAGCTCTCTGACACACAAGAGCACAGAAGTGCTCTCTTGCACATGCAGAAGCTCTCTCAAACACGCACACACACACACACGTGAGCACAGAAGCTCTCTCATATGCACACACACACACACACACACGAGCACAGAAGCTCTCGCCATACACTCAGCACAGAAGTGCTCTCTCTCGCACACACACATGAGCATAGAAGCTCCCTCTCTCTCACACGTGCACACTCCCCACTTCCTCCCAGGAACCGGCTACGGACAGATGCCTGGGCCCACAGTGTTTGGAGAGGCTGGTGAGATGGCTGCCAGGGGCTGGCAGCCAGGTTCAGACCTGGGCCTCTCAGTCCTGACCCCCCTGCTCCGGGTGTCACGTGCTTCCGGACCACAGCTGGTTCTTCTTGGGACGGGTGCTTGTGTGCACTCGGGGGTTTTCAGGGCCCTGCCGCCCGCCTCCCCCGTGCCCGCCGGCTGCCTGGCTGCTGTGCACTGTGGAGCCTGGCAGGCCTTCTCGGGACCTCTGCCTGAGCCTCGCCGCCTGCCTCCCCCGTGCCCGCCGGCTGCCTGGCTGCTGTGCACTGTGGAGCCTGGCAGGTCTTCTCGGGGCCTCTGCCCGGCCGGCCCCCGCCTCTGGTCCCGGCCTGTGTGTGTCTGTCTGCCCCCCTGTCACCGTAGCCCTTGTGTTCAGGGTCTGCTTATCAGCCCTCCCTGCTGCCTGGCCCAGCCTGTTCTTGACACGTCTCGACGCTTGCTAAGAGAGGGACTAACCTCTGTGAGAAGAGGGCAGCCCGCTTGCCTCCCAGGTGGCTCGTGTGTGCAGACCAGGGTCAGGAAGGGAGTCCACCCCTTGAGGGGATGGAGAGCCTGCTAGTGTGATAGTGAATTCAAAATGACTTTTTTGAAGCGTAGTCAAAGTTTTACATTTCTAGGAGGTTTCACAGTGAGGGAGGCCATTTCCTCACAGTTCACGGGCCCTGTGGGCCTCCTCCAACTGGGCCAGGATGGGGTGAGCTTGTTGGCAGAGCCCGTGGGCTCTGCTGCCTGGTCGGCACCAGCTCCTTTCCGCCTGGCAGTTGCCAGGGTGGTTGACCTGCATGAGAGCAGACAGCTCACACGGCCATTCCGCCCACTGTCTGTGTCCTCGGCGACCTCCGTGTTCTGCCCAAGGATGCCTCCTCTGTTTCCTCCCTGTCCATGCGAGGCCTGGCTCGCCCTGAGACTCCCCCGGGGGACTGGAGTTGACACCGAGCAGAGTTCTCCCACAGAGCTGTAGGTTTTGTAGGGGTGTCCGGAATTGTTTCCCAACACCCAGGAGGTTCTGGCTTCCTGGGGAGTGTGACAGCTGACATCTGTAGGTCCCTGCTTTTGTGGAAGCCTTTTCAGACCCCCTCCTCCCCATCCTCTGCTGGCAGTGGGGCCCTAGCTGCTGCCTGCCCCCCACCCCCCCATCCCCACTCCTCACCATGCCTTCCTCTAACCAGCCCAGCCTCTGAGCCGGGCTCAGCAGGAGTGGTTCATCTTCTGTCTCTCACCATTGAGTTATCAGTTGCTTCTTTGAGCTCAGAGCCAGGGGTTTCANACACACACACACACACACACGAGAGCACAGAAGCTCTCGCCATACACTCAGCACAGAAGTGCTCTCTCTCGCACACACACATGAGCATAGAAGCTCCCTCTCTCTCACACGTGCACACTCCCCACTTCCTCCCAGGAACCGGCTACGGACAGATGCCTGGGCCCACAGTGTTTGGAGAGGCTGGTGAGATGGCTGCCAGGGGCTGGCAGCCAGGTTCAGACCTGGGCCTCTCAGTCCTGACCCCCCTGCTCCGGGTGTCACGTGCTTCCGGACCACAGCTGGTTCTTCTTGGGACGGGTGCTTGTGTGCACTCGGGGGTTTTCAGGGCCCTGCCGCCCGCCTCCCCCGTGCCCGCCGGCTGCCTGGCTGCTGTGCACTGTGGAGCCTGGCAGGCCTTCTCGGGACCTCTGCCTGAGCCTCGCCGCCTGCCTCCCCCGTGCCCGCCGGCTGCCTGGCTGCTGTGCACTGTGGAGCCTGGCAGGTCTTCTCGGGGCCTCTGCCCGGCCGGCCCCCGCCTCTGGTCCCGGCCTGTGTGTGTCTGTCTGCCCCCCTGTCACCGTAGCCCTTGTGTTCAGGGTCTGCTTATCAGCCCTCCCTGCTGCCTGGCCCAGCCTGTTCTTGACACGTCTCGACGCTTGCTAAGAGAGGGACTAACCTCTGTGAGAAGAGGGCAGCCCGCTTGCCTCCCAGGTGGCTCGTGTGTGCAGACCAGGGTCAGGAAGGGAGTCCACCCCTTGAGGGGATGGAGAGCCTGCTAGTGTGATAGTGAATTCAAAATGACTTTTTTGAAGCGTAGTCAAAGTTTTACATTTCTAGGAGGTTTCACAGTGAGGGAGGCCATTTCCTCACAGTTCACGGGCCCTGTGGGCCTCCTCCAACTGGGCCAGGATGGGGTGAGCTTGTTGGCAGAGCCCGTGGGCTCTGCTGCCTGGTCGGCACCAGCTCCTTTCCGCCTGGCAGTTGCCAGGGTGGTTGACCTGCATGAGAGCAGACAGCTCACACGGCCATTCCGCCCACTGTCTGTGTCCTCGGCGACCTCCGTGTTCTGCCCAAGGATGCCTCCTCTGTTTCCTCCCTGTCCATGCGAGGCCTGGCTCGCCCTGAGACTCCCCCGGGGGACTGGAGTTGACACCGAGCAGAGTTCTCCCACAGAGCTGTAGGTTTTGTAGGGGTGTCCGGAATTGTTTCCCAACACCCAGGAGGTTCTGGCTTCCTGGGGAGTGTGACAGCTGACATCTGTAGGTCCCTGCTTTTGTGGAAGCCTTTTCAGACCCCCTCCTCCCCATCCTCTGCTGGCAGTGGGGCCCTAGCTGCTGCCTGCCCCCCCCCCCCCCATCCCCACTCCTCACCATGNGTGTTTTCATAAATAGCTTTTATTGATACCCTGACAAAAATTAAATGTATATATTGATATTTAGTGGTTCAGCTGATAAAGAATCTGCCTGCAATGTGGGAGACCTGGGTTTGATCCCTGGGTTGGGAAGATCCCCTTGGGAAGGGAAAGGCTCCCTACTCCAGTATTCTGGCTTGGAGAATTCCATGGACTATACATGGGTCGCAGAGTCGGACATGACTGAGCGGCTTCCCTGATGGCTCAAATGGTAAAGCGTCTGCCTGTAATGCAAGAGACCTGGGTTCAGTCCCTGGGTCAGGAAGATCCCTTGGAGATCCTTGTTGGCAACCCACTCCAGTATTCTTGCCTGGAAAATTACATGGATGAAGGAGCCTGGTGGGCTCCAGTCCATGGGGTTGCAGAGTCAAATACAACTGAGCAACTTCACTGGTTTATTGATATTTAATAAAACAAAAACATCAAGATTGGCAGTGGTCNGGGCTCCAGTCCATGGGGTTGCAGAGTCAAATACAACTGAGCAACTTCACTGGTTTATTGATATTTAATAAAACAAAAACATCAAGATTGGCAGTGGTCTAAATTTGGGTGGTAATACCTGTTTCTTGGCTTCCAAGGAACTCTAAAGTGTGTTTTGAGATACTTAAGAAGAAAAGGACGGTTTATATTCAGGAAGTATTTGAGAAATGTAACCTGACAGTTGGGTTTGGAACTTGCCTAGAGGGGAAAGGGGAGGATGCTGTCCATGGTGCTGAATTGGACCCACTGCTTGTTGGAGTGGTGTAAAGGCTCTGAAATACTAAAGTCCAAATACACAGCTATGTAGCTGCTTTAAAAACCACATCTCCTGTTTGTAGCTGATATCCTTAATTTCTGTTGTAGTGCTTGAATTGCCAGGGAAAGCTGACCATACAAGGAAACACAGAACATCATTAGTTGCAGTAAACTGTTCTATATGGCAGAAGGACAGGATTTAAATGTAAAGTATGGCCATTTTGACCAGTAGAGGCTGTTTAAATCCTAATTCCTGCCAGAAATTAAAAAAAATTTTTTTTTCTTTTAAACCATGGCCCTCTATCTTGAAGAAGATTGTACTTAATAAATGAAGAGGGATGGGAGTGTTAGTTGGAGTTTACACTTCATATTTGCCAGTCCTTGGTTAAAAGTTTTAAATCCTTGCTTCTGATTTTACATAAATGTTTTCCAGGCCAGCCTTCAGCAAGCATTTTGCTGGTCTCGAGATCCTTTCTAGGATCTTTGTCCATTCCCATCCTCCCAGGGACCCCCTTTTCAAATTCCCCACACCCCAAAATGCCATTCCTGTTCTTTGGTATGGATTCATGCTTTATATAATTGAAGTGTCCAGTAACAGTTTGAGAATGAGCCTGCTGTTTTAAGGCACGTGTATCCATGATGGAAGATCCTAACGTATGCTCTTTTAGTACCCCCCACCCCCAAACAATATTTTCTCTAGGACTGAGTTTTAATGAGTAGAAACTTTTTTCAAAATAAATTTCATTGCAAATTCAGCAGATTATTGTGTGTCCATATCCCACTTAGCATTTTGAAAGGAACAAAAGTTTGTTTAGCAAACATACCAGTAAGTATCTTTTGGGTTAAGAGTGTAATTATTTGGCATGGTTGGAACTTATTAGTGACTGGAAATCGTCCAAAGTACAGATATGTTTTTGTTTACTTGATCCAAGCCAGGAAGGTAAAAATAGTGGAATTTCTTTTGTTTCCTTCAAAGCTGGAGATACAGATGACCCACCGAGAATTACCCAAAACCCTGTTATCAACGGGAATGTGGCCATGAGTGACGGGCACAGCAACGCAGAGGAGGACATGGAGGACGGTGAGTACCCGGGCTTCGTCTCCTGGTGTTGGGCAGAAAGCGGTCGGAAGCAGACACCTCTTCCGTGAGGACTGCTGAGTCTCTTTAAGAGTAGCTAGTTCTCAGGAAGTTATATCTGAGCAAAATTTAGGAGCCTGGTTTGGTTTTGAATTTCATGATTGCCTGCAGATTTCAAGGTAAGTTAATTCTCCCCAGCCTAGGCGAGAAGGTTGAAATACAGAAGTCTGTAATTGATGGGTATTTGCTCAGGCCTGCAGTTAATTTTCCAGCCACTCCTAGTACTCAGAACAAGTACCTTACTGTCCTTTCCTTTTCGTCTGCAGCACGATACTTCTAGGCACTGGAACGTGGCTTCCCATTGCGTTCCTCCTGTAGCAGGTGTATCAGTTGTCTGTAGCTGATCACCCCTCCCCACTCTGATTAGGTTCGAAACCAGAATCGAGCTTTGGGCTTCATCCCCCAGACTGACTTTTGGTCTTTTATCTTCTCTGCGCAAAGTGTACACATTTGTACATGCATGGGCATTTTGGGCCTAGGGAAGCACTTTCTCTCGAGGCTATTTCTTCATTATGCCTTATCAGGCGGGTGTGACCCATGCGTTTGCCAGGTCAACCCCACGAGAAGGTAGCAGCCAATAGTCACTTAATGCGGCCCCTGGAGTCTTGCAGTGTAATATGAAACCGTGTTCTGTCAAAAGCGTGTCCATCAATCCTCATGAGGGTTGTGTCCTTCCCAGGGGTGTAACGGGGCAGTTGAAAGAAACCGTCAGTCACGGGCTGCACCACCAGAAGGACTGCTGTTCAGACCTCCTGCCAAAAGTTCAGCCTCCATGAGAAACTGCAGCTGTAGTTGAGAGTTCTCTCACAGTGCGCTTTACCCCTGGCAGCGGGCTGAGGCCATATCTGAGGAAGGTAAAGAGGCGTGGTCTGACCCGCTGCTTTGTTACCTGTGGAGTGCGCTTTCCACCGCAGACGAGAGGGCGACGGTGTGGGGTGGCCCCCGGCTGCGAGGGCCCTTTGGTTCCATCGCAGACCCTGGAGACGCCAGCAGTGGTTCAGAGAGCGCCGTGGGGAAGGCCCGAGGCAGGGGTCGATGGTAGCCTCTCCCAGAGCAGGGAGCCGCCCCGGCCGGCCAGAGCCCTGTCCTCAGCTGGTTCCCCAGGCAGGCTTGTCCTGGCGTCGCCCCAGGTGTTCTTGGGGTGGGAGGGCTTGGGAGGAGGTGCAGATGTGGACCCAGACGTAGGCTTCCGAGGGCTCCGAGGCCTTTTGGTGGATCCTTCTGGTCAGAAAGGGCCGTCCTGTACTTTTTAGGTTGCTGTGTTATCCCCTCCTCCCCACCGAGTCGTGACAGCTCCAGGGTGTCTCTCAGAGTGGCTCGAAGTCTCCCTGGGGCCCCAGATTGCCTCACCTGAGAGCCAGTGTGAGGAGAGCATAGTGTGCACAACACCCCTTCCTATTGAGGCCAGTTGTACTAAATTGTTAGTAGTCAGTGGTGGCATTACGGAGCCTAAAAGCAGAAATGCCCCTACTGCGGATTTCCAGCTGGAAAAGCACTTTACAGGGCAAGTAGCCGTAGCCTCCAGTACCCTTTGTCCCTGGTCTTCTGAAGGGCCCAGGGGCCGGAGAGAGAAAAGACGGTGTCTGTGGGGCGGGGGCCGTGGTGATAGTTATTTTGAACCATTTAATGGCAGAATATGTGCATGTGAAATTGTTCAGAAATCTGCAGAAAGTGAGAGGAGTGCTGGGCTAAGCGCGTTTCTTTACTGAGTACTTGGGAGCTGTTAGCCTCCTAACGTCTTTCTCCAAAAGCCCTTTTTGTTGTTGATGATTCCCCAGGCCTCTGAAACGCTAGCACCTCTCTTTTCCGAGTCTCCTTTGGCAGCGTAATGTAGGGAGGGCACACGGTGTGGGGAACCGCAGGGTAGGAACCTCAGTCTGCACAGAGAAGCCTTCGTGGCGGGGAGGCTCTTGCACGGCAGTTGACGGCAGTGGTGGGAGAAATGTCCAGTCGAGGCAGAGTGATTGTTGTAGATACAGGTGGTTGGTGTTGTAGATACAGGTGAAGCAATTGTTTGTTTGTTTCCCTGGTAGGGGTCGGTGATTAACTGGGATGTGCAGAGCTTTGTATTAGAGCGAATAACTGAGGTTTGATTCAGCTTCTGCCAGAGTGCCCTTCGGGGGACCCTCAGGCCCGCCTTTTAGGGGACTGGGTTTTCTGCCAGGATGTGTGAGGGCAGCAGGTGGCACAAGCTCGCCGACAGGCATGGCATGGGTCAGTCAGCGTCCCGTGGTGCTCAGGTCAGAGTCTATTTGGATGAGGCGATAATCTGGCAGGGTAGGAGAGGGCCTTCGTAATCCCAAGTGTACCACTTTTACCCAAGAGAGTTTCACTTTGAAGCCATTGTAGATAGAGACAGCTGCATAAATAGTCTGTGGAGTCCTGGGTGCCTTCCACCCATTTTCTCCCCTAACTCCTCAGAGGACGGTCACCAGGCCAGCCCTGTCCGCAAGAGAGAGAGGGGCTTTCTCCCTGCCGCTCTGCTGTACCCTCGCCTATCTGGACCTGCTGGTACTTAGTACAGGTTCTCAGCTGCTCCGTTAGCAGGAGGAGCTTGGCAGGCAGCTGCGCTCTGGTCTTGGCCACCAGTGCCACGGGTATGAAGGGCTTGAAGACGGGGCGGTGACGTTTTTATTCACGTGAAATCTCACGTCAAACCTCCTGATTAGCATATGTTGGAAGCTAATCCTGTGCCTTGGGCATGAGGCAGCATCTCACATCTGGTGTGTGGTTCAGCGAGTGTGAGTTCCGTGGGGGAGGGGAGACGAGGAGGCAGGCCAGGACAGCACCAGGAGCCCTGGAGGGCTGGCCTGCTCCCGGCCCCACGCCAGGCTCCTGTGGTCCTGTTTGACTAATGCGTGAGGAGGAAGAGCAGAAAGGCTTTTTTTTTTTTTGTATAAAACTCGTCCTACAAAAACCTGAATGGTAACTGAAAGTCATGTAGATGGAGGCTTGTGACATCATGTCTTTGGGTTCCCGGAACATGTCCTGTCATCACCAGATAGTGGCTGGTTTAGTCGGACTCTGGGTTTGGTCCCCTAAACTCTTAAGATGGTGTTGGACACTGTGTTTAGTGTCCACAGATCTTGGGTCCTGAGACCCCCTGTGACACCTTGGATGAGACAAGCCCCCTGACCTCAGCAAGCCTCGGTGTCCCCACCTGTGACGTGGGAGCTGAGTCGCACCTGCCTTGCCTGGCTGCGGGGTGTGGACACTGCTCAAGCATGGCGTGTGTGGCTGTGGAGGAGCGGCCCGCGGCTCTCCCCAGCATTCCAGACCGCATTCTCTGCAACAGGCATTTTGCCTTTGCCATGGACTCCTTATGTCGGGAACGGACGAGGGTGACCCCTGCAGAGGCCTGAACGCATCGCACACCCTGCAGCTGCTCTTCCTTTGAGGGCCTCTGCAAAGAACCGGGTTACGGGTAGTAAAACAAGAGGGGGACAGAGGCGTTAAACGGAGGAAAAAGCACTGTTAACACATCCTGTGGGGTTTTCTTTCTTTGGTAAAGAATATTACCCTCTCATGAGGACTGATGGACATGTTTTCTTAAGAACAAACTCAGCCACAGTGGAGGCAGTTTCTGTGTGCAGAGAAGTGAAGCGTGGAGGGCCTGGGCGTGTTCTCTCCCTAGGCCTGAGAACCCCACTTGTGCCTGGGCTCAGGGGTGACAAAGTAGCCCCTGCTGCTCAGCCAGAAAAGGCCCTCCTGTTACTCTGCAGGTCACGTGTGGCCCTTGGCCCCTGCACCTGTGAACTGTCTCCTCCTGCCATGAGAAGGCTCATAAAGAGCAGGGAACTGCTTGGGAAGTTGTGTAGCAATTTGTCCTCCCCGCTGCAGTTTTCTTATGTGCTGGCCGGTAACAGGTTTTTTTTNGGCATGAGGCAGCATCTCACATCTGGTGTGTGGTTCAGCGAGTGTGAGTTCCGTGGGGGAGGGGAGACGAGGAGGCAGGCCAGGACAGCACCAGGAGCCCTGGAGGGCTGGCCTGCTCCCGGCCCCACGCCAGGCTCCTGTGGTCCTGTTTGACTAATGCGTGAGGAGGAAGAGCAGAAAGGCTTTTTTTTTTTTTGTATAAAACTCGTCCTACAAAAACCTGAATGGTAACTGAAAGTCATGTAGATGGAGGCTTGTGACATCATGTCTTTGGGTTCCCGGAACATGTCCTGTCATCACCAGATAGTGGCTGGTTTAGTCGGACTCTGGGTTTGGTCCCCTAAACTCTTAAGATGGTGTTGGACACTGTGTTTAGTGTCCACAGATCTTGGGTCCTGAGACCCCCTGTGACACCTTGGATGAGACAAGCCCCCTGACCTCAGCAAGCCTCGGTGTCCCCACCTGTGACGTGGGAGCTGAGTCGCACCTGCCTTGCCTGGCTGCGGGGTGTGGACACTGCTCAAGCATGGCGTGTGTGGCTGTGGAGGAGCGGCCCGCGGCTCTCCCCAGCATTCCAGACCGCATTCTCTGCAACAGGCATTTTGCCTTTGCCATGGACTCCTTATGTCGGGAACGGACGAGGGTGACCCCTGCAGAGGCCTGAACGCATCGCACACCCTGCAGCTGCTCTTCCTTTGAGGGCCTCTGCAAAGAACCGGGTTACGGGTAGTAAAACAAGAGGGGGACAGAGGCGTTAAACGGAGGAAAAAGCACTGTTAACACATCCTGTGGGGTTTTCTTTCTTTGGTAAAGAATATTACCCTCTCATGAGGACTGATGGACATGTTTTCTTAAGAACAAACTCAGCCACAGTGGAGGCAGTTTCTGTGTGCAGAGAAGTGAAGCGTGGAGGGCCTGGGCGTGTTCTCTCCCTAGGCCTGAGAACCCCACTTGTGCCTGGGCTCAGGGGTGACAAAGTAGCCCCTGCTGCTCAGCCAGAAAAGGCCCTCCTGTTACTCTGCAGGTCACGTGTGGCCCTTGGCCCCTGCACCTGTGAACTGTCTCCTCCTGCCATGAGAAGGCTCATAAAGAGCAGGGAACTGCTTGGGAAGTTGTGTAGCAATTTGTCCTCCCCGCTGCAGTTTTCTTATGTGCTGGCCGGTAACAGGTTTTTTTTTTGGTGAGGGTGGGGGTTGGACAGCTGCAGAAGGCTAACGGGTTGTCGGTGCTAATTATCACTGCCTGGGGTCACTTGAAATGAGTAGTCACCAGCAGAAAAGGTTAGAATTCAAAATGTGACTTTTTAGTTTAATTCTCATCAATGCTTTGCTTTTTATTGGAGGAAGCCTTGATTTCTTAAGTTGGCCTTTGGTCTTGCTGAGTAAATTTAACAGTTCATTCTGTTCATGTCCAGAGGAATACCAGTTTCTTCATTCTTTTTTTTTTTTGGTTCCCCCAAATATTTCCCCTTAGAGAATCTAGCGTGCTGTTTCACCAAAATGGTGAACTGATGAAGTTAACGTTTATTTTTAGCTAACTTCTTAGGAATGGTCTTATCTCTAAGCAGTGCTGCGCTTCCCAGGAATGGCTGTTCCCACTCCTCGGAAGGCCCTGTTTGTCTGCAAATCCATGTCTCTTCTCTGCACTCAGCCCAGGTCTCAAGCCCTTTTCTTTCCCTCCTCAAGCCCTGTCCTTGAACAGATGTGACGGAAGTTTATTCCTTTTCTCCAGCCTCTCCACTCACTGCAGATTACTTGGGAATTAAGACAGAGTAGAGTAGACGTTCTTAATCACACTGAGCCAGTCTGGTGGGAAGGCAGGTGTATGTTGCTGGCCCTCTGAGTCGGGGGTTTCTTTCACACAAACTGTATGTCACCTCACAGTTTAGACTGGTACTGAATTGGAGATGCTGCTCTCCTTTCCCCAGAGGGTTAGGCTTTAGCAGTTGAATTGCCGTTGCAGAGAAAGTTTATCCCAGGTCTGTCTGCTTTCAGTGTTGTCCAGCGGTCCCCGAGCCCTGTGATTGACAAAGCGTTCTCTTGCAGACACGAGTTGGCGCTCCGAGGCAACCTTTCAGTTCACTGTCGAGCGCTTCAGCAGACTGAGTGAGTCGGTCCTTAGCCCTCCGTGTTTTGTGCGAAATCTGCCGTGGAAGATTATGGTGATGCCACGCTTTTATCCAGACAGACCACACCAAAAAAGCGTAGGATTCTTTCTCCAGTGCAATGCTGAATCTGATTCCACGTAAGACAGTTTAAATGATGCAATTACAAATCCACAATTAGTTATAAGCCAGATTGGCCTCTTTGAATTTTGGATTTCTCTGTGAATTTCCTTGCTGCCTCTACATAGCAATTTGATTTTCAGTTAGATTCAATACATTTTCCTCTTTAGAAACTCACTGGTAGGTATTATCTCCAAACTAGAAGAGCTGTATATTTTTCCTGCAAATAAAACACTAAACTTTGTGTCTGTGAGAATCTACCTGCCTGTGGAACATCGAATTAGGGCCTCTCTGGACTACCGAAATTCTTATGCTACCAATAACTGCCAGAGGGGAAGACGATAGTTAATGAAAACTCTCCAGGCAGACATCCACACTGTCTGTTAACTGATTCTGTCGGTTATTTGGAAAGTTAAAATTAAAGACCAAGCTCTTGCTGCCCAGTGTTTCTCAGCAGCACAGTTGGGCGATTGTTTGAGGGGATCCCAGCTCACTTTGTCTCTTTGCCTCATTCTGCATTGACCAACCCAGGAGAAGACTGCCTCCCTGGCCCACGTCTGTCTGCCACCGCCCTGGGGGAACCCAGCTCCTTTCATTTTCCCTCTTTACCTGAGTGTTCCAGAAGCTAGTTTTAAGGAGGAGTCAGGGCCTTGGCTGTGTTTTTACTTCTGTGTTCAGTTCACATTACAATCTGACCTGATCGGACGAGCCTTGGGCTTGGTTTGTTTAGTCCAGCAGACAGCCTGAGCCTGAGCAGCAGGTGGTTCAGGCGCAGCCCTCACGGGCCCCCGAGTGGGCAGCAGCTGCTGCCCCTGTGCTCACGAGTCTGCGGTCATGTCAGAGGTCGTTTGAAGCAGTCCTGTGAGCTCCGAGTTGGGCCTCAAGCATTTAACGTGCAGTCTGCCCCGGATGTCTGCACCTGCAGTCGTTCCCAGGTGGCGGGGTCCTTCTCAGAGCCCCCTGCACTGCCCGACCCGGGAGCCTCGCAGCCCCAGGAGAGGGGCAGGAGTGACACTTGTGGAACCTGGAGCTTTAGATCTGTCCATCTAACAGCCAAACAGGTTCATCATTCTTCAGTGCGTTTCAAGCAGCCCCACCGTATTTGATACTAGAACTGCTATCTAACCAAAAAGCTATCGTCTCTTGTCAAATCTCAGGACACTGTTTGAAGTTCAAATGCTTGTGTTTTATCGATATGAATAAAAAACTTGAAACCTTTTAGAAATCAAAAAGACATAAAACGTAGACTGAAATCCCTCCAGACTACACAGGGGCACCCCGGGACCCTCTTCACTTCTTTCTTCATTAAAGATAGACATGTGTGCCCTTTATTCCATCTAAAAAAAAAAGTAGAAGGAAATGATACGGGCGATTTTGTGTGCTCTTAAAAACGGGGTCGGTGTGGGTCAGCCTGTGGACTGAGGCTCAGGTCGCCCTCCTCGCACAGGTCTTGGTCCTGTCATGCGCAGGCGGTGCTGAAGATCATCAACTACAGAGATGACGAGAAGTCGTTCAGCCGGCGCATCAGTCACTTGTTCTTCCATAAAGAGAACGACTGGGGATTTTCCAATTTCATGGCCTGGAGTGTAAGTAACAGTTACTCAGACTGAATAATCCGAGCCCTGATCCTTGATTCTTCAGCTCCTCTGTCCATTCGTTTCGGAATCAGAAACATTTGCTCTGCAAGTTGGATAGGTAACTAAAAACGGGTTTCCTCCTGATTGCTTGCCGAGGTTTTCAGCAGCCAGTGTTTCAGTCAGACATTGTAAGGTAAGGTAGTCTAGCGCTTTTTGGATAGGCTAGATTTCCTTTAAGAAAAGTAATACTGAGGCAGGCACGTTGCGGGGAGATTCCAATAACCATTTAATTCTCATGTCAGCGCTTTGGGGCTGCTTTTGCAGGAGCAGAAGCCAGTGGGACGTAGGAACGCCCTGCTCAGCTCTCTAGTGTGTTCTCAGTAGCCTCCTGGGAGCCTGCTTGCTAAGTGGACATGGAGGCCTTAGGTCTGAGATGATGTCTCCCTCTGCTCCTCCAGGAGACATCCAGACTTTGGCTGATTTCATTCAAAGGACAACATTGTTGAAAACAGGCCAGAGCACTGCAAAACTAGAAAGCACAACTTTAGTGTTTTGAAAAAGCAGTATTTTAATCTGTTGAGTACCGGGCACTAGGGTAATTGTTTGAAATGAAGCGAGCATTCGTGTGTTCTCATGCAAGTTGGATATTCTTTTTTTTTTTTTTTTTTTTTATAGGAAGTGACTGATCCTGAGAAAGGGTTTATTGATGATGACAAAGTTACTTTTGAAGTCTTTGTACAGGCGGATGCCCCCCATGGAGTTGCGTAAGTTTTCCTTTGATTGGGTGCTGTAGTGAAAGGAGTGAGCAGAGGTGCCTGTGTCAGCAGAGACACACCCTCTCTGTGCTTGCCCCGTGGCACACAGACGTGTGTGCCAGCTTCACGTCGGTGCCTTTGTGTGGCACATTTATCAAGCAGTTTGTGTAAGCCTGGGCTTCCCTGGTGCCTCAGATGGTAAAGAATCCACCTGTGATGCAGGAGATCCGGGCTCGATCCCTGGGTCAAGAAGCTCCCCTGGAGAAGGGCATGGCAACCCACTCCAGTATTCTTTTCTGGAGAATCCCACGGACAGAAGCATCTGGTGGGCTACGGTCCATGTGGTCACAGAATCGGGTGCGACTGAGCGAGTAACACAGTTCCATGAGCCAGCCAGACTGCTGGGCTCTGGGACTGTAACTGTGGTGAATGAGGCAGCTGCGGTTTTACAGCCTCGAGGAACTTGGGGACTGGTCGGGCAGAGGAGTTAATCACAGTAACTACGGCAGCATATGCGCTTGTTACTTTGTTGGCGGGCTGGGCAGCGCCATGACATGTGTGATGATGGATGGGAAGACGGTGGGGAGCTGGGAGGATGGGCTCCTTTCCCAGGTCTGGGAGGGCTGTGTGCAAGAGCAAGGTTTTGGCCTTGAAGAATATGTAGCTGTGGGTCCCTGATCAGTAAGAAGGGAGAGGAATGGGCAAGGTGTCAGGGGAGTCTGCAGGGAGCACCGGAGGCTGAGCTGGTGCATTGGGATCAGGTTGGAGCAGAACGGGTGTCCCAAGACCCAGCACTGAAGCAGCGCAGTGCTGTCTAGGAGCGAGGCGGGCTCAGGTGCCCTGTCTGCTGCTGCGTGTTTCTCTTCCCACGTGGCCCTCCTCTGGCAAGAGCACGTAGACTGACCTGGGTGGCTTGGTGGCACTGGGAATTTTAAAAAACAAATGAGATTTGTTGGTTTTCATATTAATTGGGCTACTTTCAGAGAAATCAGACTCTGCTTTTCGAAACACACACTTGAATTGTACACTTGAATCATATTCAGATATCCGGGGTCAAGGGTGGGCAACAAGGTGGTATTCCTAGTTTTTTGTGGGGGTTTTTTGCCCTCGTTTTAAAACCATGTTCCCCTTTACTTATGATATGTCTTTTAACTAACAAAAACAGCAGAATGGGTTTTTCACACTTAGCAGTCAAAACTGTCTTACTCAAGAAAACCTGATACCCGCAGCGTCAGAGTCTTTGCCGACGCTGACCTCACAGGAAACGTCTAGCATTGGCCATATGTTCACATTGCGCAGAGAGGGAGGGCTCCTCTGCTTCCTGCTACTACAGGGGGTCTGGGGGTGCTGCAGGCGGTTCAGTGTCCTAAGCAGCCAGAGGCACTACGGACTCCAGAGAAAAGGCTCTGGGAGTCGAGGCCTGATCCTGTCGGCATACCTGTCCTCACTTGTGTACGTGGTACTACAGAAAAGAGGGTTTCAGCGGTTTCTGCCTTGCACCAACTGCACGTGTGTGTTACATGTGTGCGAGGGAACCGGTCTGATTGCAGTGTAGCTTGTGTGTGGGAGCAGTGCCCTGGGATACATGACAGCCACGCAGCCGCTCCAGTCAGACTGAGTTCCCCCAGTCCCCGCACTTGAGTGGACCACACGGGGGACGTTGGAGGGAGCCGGGTGAGCAGGACTCCTGGCTTGGCAATGAATTACTCCCTTGGAGGCGGGTGCTCGGACGTCATCCCGTGTCAGGAGGGGGCCGGAGGTGGTTGCACAGAGCAGCCAGCCCCAGCCACACTGCCCATGCTGCCCACACATGGCAGAAGCATGGGGGCGCAGCCTTTCCTGAACCTCAAACTGGTCTCCTAGGTGGGACTCAAAGAAGCACACGGGCTACGTCGGCTTAAAGAATCAGGGAGCGACTTGCTACATGAACAGCCTGCTGCAGACTTTATTTTTCACAAACCAGCTGCGCAAGGTAAATGGATGGTATTTCTCTCCCTCAACCTTCCCCAGCCTGCCTTCTCTCTGCAGGATTCTGGGGCAAGAACAGCCCGGCCCCAGGCTTGTCTCCAGGGAGAGAGGGCCCTGCCTCATGCTTACACATAGCTTCATTCCTTGCTGTTCAGACACTTGTGAAGCTAAGTGGTGTGATGAAAAGCTTAGTACAGCTAGCAAACCTAACTTTATTAGCTAGAAATAATCAAACTTTTTTTTTTAATGTGAAAGTCAGTAGTAGCAAGATATGAAAAGTTTTATATGGAGGTTGATGAGTTGAAAGACTACTGGCTAGTAATCTGATTTTTTCAGTTTTTATAGATAGAATGTAAAATCTAGCAGGATAGTTGAGGAAGGCCGTGAGAATGGCACAGACCCACTGGCGGGTCTGCTGGCACTCCTCTTTGCATCACACTGGTCTTACAGGAAGCAGTAATTACTTAGATAGGATTAGATCAGAGGCTGAGTGTGGATAATTTCAGTAGCGTTGAAGGGTTCATCAACTTTTTTTGTTCACATGTCAGGTTAAGTTAAAAAAATGTTGCTCTAAGAAGTATGAAATAGAAGTGATGCTCACTGGATGGTATGCTATAAGTAATGTTTAAAATTGTTTTTGCACTTTCTTGCAACTTCTAGATTGTCTCTAAAGATGTCCATGATTGTTGGGAGAATGTTCAGGCTCTCTGGGGGGATGGTGAGAAGCCCTACCCATCCACCTTAGTCGTTGCAGTAGAAATGACGCTTTCACATAAGATTGCATTTTTACTTCTGAATTGCTTCTTTTAGGCTGTGTACATGATGCCAACAGAGGGCGACGATTCATCCAAAAGTGTCCCTTTAGCATTGCAAAGAGTGTTCTACGAGTTACAGCACAGCGATAAGCCCGTAGGAACAAAGAAGCTGACCAAGTCATTCGGGTGCGTGTGGGGAGACCTTTCCAGCTAGTGGATGCAGAGGGGTTGAGAGCAGGACGCAGGCGCGCAGTGGTGTTGGGGCATTTTACCCGTGTTTTTTGTTTGACCTCTTTGTAAATGTAAGCTCTTAGAATTTTGCTTGAGAACTAATGCACCACTTAGGTTTGCCTGTCAGGAAAAGGATAGGTAATGGTCTTCAAGCTTTCTGTGCGTTTATTTGCAAACACGACCTCCCCATGTAGTAAGACATTCAGAACAAGAGACAGTTGTCAGCGTTTTGGTGTCCGGATAAAATTCAACTTGGCTTTGAATTATAACCCCCCAAAATAATCCTCTAAATTAGTTTAAGAATGATGACTGGTGATATGGTTTAGTTTGTTAACTTATTCTTGTGTGAAATTTAGAAGTTTCAACGTACATTCATTTTATCTTTCTAAGGTGGGAAACATTAGATAGCTTCATGCAACACGATGTTCAAGAGCTCTGTCGAGTGGTGAGTTTCCTGCCATAATTTTTTTCCTCTTACATTTCATATTTCAAAGTTGTTACCAAACAAAACCTCAGACCTACCTTTAGTCACTGTTATTCCAGTTATGCCCATCTTTGTTCAGGACCAGGACTAGGCTAGAAAGAAAAGATGGCACGTATCTCGTTTAAAGGCCAGAAAGACTGGAAAGTGATTTGGTAGGAAAGCGTGAGGGGAAACAGTTTAGGCAGTGGACTGTTACATTTGTTAAATTGGCGTAATCCACCAGTTAGTAACCCGAGAAACAAGTCCTGGTTGAGGCAGACCATTGTGTGGGTGATTCTCCCCCAAACCGCCTCTAGTCACTAGCAGGTGCCCACTCTTCTAGTCGTGATGCAAGACACACACACACATGAAATGGCAATTCAAGGTGATTGGCTGGGCAAGGTGTGTTTTCTTTTTTGCAGCACTAGCTGGATTGAATCCAGTTCATTAAATATCCATGGACAAACCAGTCAATCCTGTTGACAGGCTCAACCTCATTAATCTCTTGGTGTGGACCAATACGAGTTAAGTTTAGTGCTCAATTTACATGCTTTTTCACAGAGGTAAAAATGAATATAAAAAAATGCTTCTAAAGGCACTACAAATTACTAATTCATTCCAAAGGCTGTATAGAGGGTTAATCTCAACTGTTGCATGTAGTTATTTTTGTAAATATCCAACCAAGAAAGAAGATTTTGTATGTTTTTGATAATTGCATGCTAAAGGTCATAATATTTATAGTCTAGAATTTCTTTGACCATTGAAACTTCCTAGTGACGTTTCAAATTACTGCATAATGCTTAAGCGTAACATTTTCTGAAAGCCAAAACTTTCTCTTCCAGTTGCTTGATAATGTGGAAAACAAGATGAAAGGCACGTGTGTAGAAGGCACCATACCTAAATTATTCAGAGGCAAGATGGTGGTACGTGATTACCAGTTTTAAAGAATGATTTGTGTAAAAATTTTTCGGTGTTCGTATTTTGACACTTAATGCTTAAACCACCTTATTTTCCTTATTTGTAGTCTTATATCCAGTGTAAAGAAGTAGACTACCGATCTGATAGAAGAGAAGATTATTATGATATCCAGCTAAGTATAAAAGGAAAGAAAAATAGTAAGTTCTGTGTACATATAGCATGACCTTTTCATAATTCGTTGTAATGCTTCATTGACGCGAGTGTTTTTTATTGAAATACACTATAGAGAAAATGGTCCAAATGAGAATGTATCTCATGAACACAGACAGGTAACCCCACTCAGGTCAAGAAACTAAAATGTTTGCTAATTAAGGAAGATGTTGGCCCTTTCCTACCACAGCCTTCCTCTCTTCCTGGGGAACTCTGGGCTTCTAACATCCTTTGCTGGATTAGTTTACAAGGATGGGAGAACATAAGGCATAGTCTTGTAGTTGTCGGTTTGCTTTTCTCACCGTTGCCTCCATGCACTCGTGGCAGCAGTTACCTGATCATTTTCATTGCTGTGTAGTATCCTGCTTTGGGAATATAACGCAGGACTCTGGAAGCCATTCTTTTCAAGCTTAGCAGATGCAGCCGTTTATCCCTGCCACCCCCCACAAGGTGTGAGCACTTGTTTCATATCCAGTTAGTCATCAGGATGTGGAAGATGGTGCTGTCTTGGGTTTAATTTGCATTTGCCTAGAAGTCAGGGAGAGTTCACCTTTTCAAAAACTCATTGGTGATTTGGATATCTCCTGGAACGTGCGGAATGTCCTTGACGGTACCTTGATGTCCGTGTCTGCTAATCCTATGATTTCTGGATCTGTCTCCGTTGACACGTTTTTCATCACGGGCTGTGAGTTCCAGCCCCGTTGCCGGTCCAGTCATCTTTCCTCAGATGCCAGCTGTCATGATTTTTATCTTGTCAGTGTTGGCTGTTCTTCACCTCTGTCCTGGGGCACATTGCAATTATGTGGTGATAGTTGATGCTTTTGAGGCCTATTTAAGTGTGGTCTCTTGCTGCAGCCATGGGGTTCAGTTGTCCCCACAACCGAGGCAATATCTGCCAGGTTTTCTGCCCGAGGTCCCGTCCCTGTGGGGCTTTCTCACTGGCTGCAGAGAGCAGGGCTGTTCTAGGCCGGGGTGAGCTGTGGGCACTGTCCCTCCCTGGTCAGTGCTCAGCAAGGCTCTTGGAGAAGCCTGAGCACATCGCCTGGGCTCCCCTGGGCCCTCCATCTTGCAGAGGTCCCTATAATCCCCACACTCTCTGATTCTGGGGTTTCCCTCCACAGCGCTGCCACCTGGAAGGTCCAGGCAGTGAGCCGGGGCCTGGGAAGGCTCATGGGGTCCTGCACTGCCATCACTCAGCGTATGAAAGTGGCTGTTGCCCTTGTAATAAAGTCCAATGCAGGGGGAGCGCTGCTTGTTCCCCATCACGACCACCATGAGGCTGGTTCCTCGTGGGCTCTGGATGCTGGGTTGGGTTTTGGGGCTCTTCCTGCATCTGGGGCTCACTTTTTTGGCTCTTGCCATCTTGCCGTTTGTTTAACAGAATTTCATAATTGTCAAATCCAGTGCTTCCCTCTGCTTTTTGTGCCTAAGAATGCCTTCCCTGAAGTCAACAGACAATTCTTTTATCTTTTCTGTTGATCTCCAACCCACCCAGAGCAGTTCCTACTTGGGGCTAGTGTGGACCCTAGGTGCTCTGCCTGCCCCTCTGTCAGCGGTGAGCCCTGCTTATCTGTGCAGGCCTATTTCTGGACTCTTCTGCTGGTCCATTGGCTACCATCCTTGGATCAATTCTGGGTTCTTCCTTTTCAGCTTTCTGGTGGTATAATTGACGCAATCATAAAGGGTTAACAAGTATTCATCATGATTTGATATGCATGGATATTGTGAGAGAATTACTCACTAGTCGGTGAACCCGTCCATTATTTCACTACTGTTTATGTTTTAAATTTAGGGGGTGAGAACACTTAGGTTCTACTGTTCAGAGTTACATGTGGCCGCATTCTCGGCTGTTTCTAATGTTGCTGATGTTGTTCCTAATAAAACATCCACTCCATGTTATCATAAGATAATATTGTAAGATACTACGAAAAACCCAAACAAACTTTCTGGCTAACTCAGCAGCACCCTCAGTTTGCTTAAGAGTGTACTCCTTTCCCTGGATCAGTGAAGGCGCAGATCTGGGAGTTCGTGTTCATGGCTGCAGTTGTTGATATCTTCATTCCTCTCTGGTGCCTGAATTGAGCTGTTGGCTGTGTTACAATTGAAGCTTCAGTGATAACTTTGGCTGACTTTCCTCTCTCTCTCTCCTGAAAGTATTTGAATCATTTGTGGACTACGTGGCGGTAGAGCAGCTGGACGGCGACAATAAATACGACGCCGGGGAGCACGGCCTGCAGGTAACTGCGACTGTGGGCCGCTGTCCCCTCCGGTCCTTGCGCTCCGTGTTCAGACCCTGTGCTTAACCACGAGCTGGAGACCCCCTAGAGTCTGTCCACGCGCTGCTGGTATGCAGCACGTGGAAGGATCATGTTTCTCAGTCTGGACGTGACAGAGCTGGTCATGTCGCTGGTGCCCGGCTGGGGAGGCCGTGGGCAGGAGGTGGCTGAGCCTCCTGTGGATCGGAGGCGGGAACATCGCCGAACTCCACTGCCCCTCCCTCTCCGTCCAACGCTGCCCCTGACTCACCGTGTCCTCTGACCCGGAACTCTCCCGGGCACAGGGAGAGCTGCTCAGTCGCTGGACTCCAGCTTTGGTGGCTGGTGGCAGTGGTGCTTTGCCATGCCTTTTTGCTGGTTTTCTAAGAATCCTGACTTGCGGCGTGAGGGGCACGTTTCTGCTGTTTGTTGCCCAGGTGCTCGGTGTCCCCGCCTCTTTGCCACTCGGCCTTGCAGGAACTCTGGGGGCCGCTGAGGGTGCGACCCAGCCACAGTCTGCGTGGCCTGTGGCCTGTGCAGGCTGCCGTTCAGGCTGCTCGGTGGATCAGCAGCGTCCACATGGGTCCAACCACCCGGCCTTATAANTCTTTGACCATTGAAACTTCCTAGTGACGTTTCAAATTACTGCATAATGCTTAAGCGTAACATTTTCTGAAAGCCAAAACTTTCTCTTCCAGTTGCTTGATAATGTGGAAAACAAGATGAAAGGCACGTGTGTAGAAGGCACCATACCTAAATTATTCAGAGGCAAGATGGTGGTACGTGATTACCAGTTTTAAAGAATGATTTGTGTAAAAATTTTTCGGTGTTCGTATTTTGACACTTAATGCTTAAACCACCTTATTTTCCTTATTTGTAGTCTTATATCCAGTGTAAAGAAGTAGACTACCGATCTGATAGAAGAGAAGATTATTATGATATCCAGCTAAGTATAAAAGGAAAGAAAAATAGTAAGTTCTGTGTACATATAGCATGACCTTTTCATAATTCGTTGTAATGCTTCATTGACGCGAGTGTTTTTTATTGAAATACACTATAGAGAAAATGGTCCAAATGAGAATGTATCTCATGAACACAGACAGGTAACCCCACTCAGGTCAAGAAACTAAAATGTTTGCTAATTAAGGAAGATGTTGGCCCTTTCCTACCACAGCCTTCCTCTCTTCCTGGGGAACTCTGGGCTTCTAACATCCTTTGCTGGATTAGTTTACAAGGATGGGAGAACATAAGGCATAGTCTTGTAGTTGTCGGTTTGCTTTTCTCACCGTTGCCTCCATGCACTCGTGGCAGCAGTTACCTGATCATTTTCATTGCTGTGTAGTATCCTGCTTTGGGAATATAACGCAGGACTCTGGAAGCCATTCTTTTCAAGCTTAGCAGATGCAGCCGTTTATCCCTGCCACCCCCCACAAGGTGTGAGCACTTGTTTCATATCCAGTTAGTCATCAGGATGTGGAAGATGGTGCTGTCTTGGGTTTAATTTGCATTTGCCTAGAAGTCAGGGAGAGTTCACCTTTTCAAAAACTCATTGGTGATTTGGATATCTCCTGGAACGTGCGGAATGTCCTTGACGGTACCTTGATGTCCGTGTCTGCTAATCCTATGATTTCTGGATCTGTCTCCGTTGACACGTTTTTCATCACGGGCTGTGAGTTCCAGCCCCGTTGCCGGTCCAGTCATCTTTCCTCAGATGCCAGCTGTCATGATTTTTATCTTGTCAGTGTTGGCTGTTCTTCACCTCTGTCCTGGGGCACATTGCAATTATGTGGTGATAGTTGATGCTTTTGAGGCCTATTTAAGTGTGGTCTCTTGCTGCAGCCATGGGGTTCAGTTGTCCCCACAACCGAGGCAATATCTGCCAGGTTTTCTGCCCGAGGTCCCGTCCCTGTGGGGCTTTCTCACTGGCTGCAGAGAGCAGGGCTGTTCTAGGCCGGGGTGAGCTGTGGGCACTGTCCCTCCCTGGTCAGTGCTCAGCAAGGCTCTTGGAGAAGCCTGAGCACATCGCCTGGGCTCCCCTGGGCCCTCCATCTTGCAGAGGTCCCTATAATCCCCACACTCTCTGATTCTGGGGTTTCCCTCCACAGCGCTGCCACCTGGAAGGTCCAGGCAGTGAGCCGGGGCCTGGGAAGGCTCATGGGGTCCTGCACTGCCATCACTCAGCGTATGAAAGTGGCTGTTGCCCTTGTAATAAAGTCCAGTGCAGGGGGAGCGCTGCTTGTTCCCCATCACGACCACCATGAGGCTGGTTCCTCGTGGGCTCTGGATGCTGGGTTGGGTTTTGGGGCTCTTCCTGCATCTGGGGCTCACTTTTTTGGCTCTTGCCATCTTGCCGTTTGTTTAACAGAATTTCATAATTGTCAAATCCAGTGCTTCCCTCTGCTTTTTGTGCCTAAGAATGCCTTCCCTGAAGTCAACAGACAATTCTTTTATCTTTTCTGTTGATCTCCAACCCACCCAGAGCAGTTCCTACTTGGGGCTAGTGTGGACCCTAGGTGCTCTGCCTGCCCCTCTGTCAGCGGTGAGCCCTGCTTATCTGTGCAGGCCTATTTCTGGACTCTTCTGCTGGTCCATTGGCTACCATCCTTGGATCAATTCTGGGTTCTTCCTTTTCAGCTTTCTGGTGGTATAATTGACGCAATCATAAAGGGTTAACAAGTATTCATCATGATTTGATATGCATGGATATTGTGAGAGAATTACTCACTAGTCGGTGAACCCGTCCATTATTTCACTACTGTTTATGTTTTAAATTTAGGGGGTGAGAACACTTAGGTTCTACTGTTCAGAGTTACATGTGGCCGCATTCTCGGCTGTTTCTAATGTTGCTGATGTTGTTCCTAATAAAACATCCACTCCATGTTATCATAAGATAATATTGTAAGATACTACGAAAAACCCAAACAAACTTTCTGGCTAACTCAGCAGCACCCTCAGTTTGCTTAAGAGTGTACGCCTTTCCCTGGATCAGTGAAGGCGCAGATCTGGGAGTTCGTGTTCATGGCTGCAGTTGTTGATATCTTCATTCCTCTCTGGTGCCTGAATTGAGCTGTTGGCTGTGTTACAATTGAAGCTTCAGTGATAACTTTGGCTGACTTTCCTCTCTCTCTCTCCTGAAAGTATTTGAATCATTTGTGGACTACGTGGCGGTAGAGCAGCTGGACGGCGACAATAAATACGACGCCGGGGAGCACGGCCTGCAGGTAACTGCGACTGTGGGCCGCTGTCCCCTCCGGTCCTTGCGCTCCGTGTTCAGACCCTGTGCTTAACCACGAGCTGGAGACCCCCTAGAGTCTGTCCACGCGCTGCTGGTATGCAGCACGTGGAAGGATCATGTTTCTCAGTCTGGACGTGACAGAGCTGGTCATGTCGCTGGTGCCCGGCTGGGGAGGCCGTGGGCAGGAGGTGGCTGAGCCTCCTGTGGATCGGAGGCGGGAACATCGCCGAACTCCACTGCCCCTCCCTCTCCGTCCAACGCTGCCCCTGACTCACCGTGTCCTCTGACCCGGAACTCTCCCGGGCACAGGGAGAGCTGCTCAGTCGCTGGACTCCAGCTTTGGTGGCTGGTGGCAGTGGTGCTTTGCCATGCCTTTTTGCTGGTTTTCTAAGAATCCTGACTTGCGGCGTGAGGGGCACGTTTCTGCTGTTTGTTGCCCAGGTGCTCGGTGTCCCCGCCTCTTTGCCACTCGGCCTTGCAGGAACTCTGGGGGCCGCTGAGGGTGCGACCCAGCCACAGTCTGCGTGGCCTGTGGCCTGTGCAGGCTGCCGTTCAGGCTGCTCGGTGGATCAGCAGCGTCCACATGGGTCCAACCACCCGGCCTTATAATCTCGACCGACCGACTCAGATAATTCATGAGTGTTTCAGACCACCCCGTGTTAACCAAGCTTGCTAAAGCAGCGTGTGCGTGAGCGAACCTGTGTTGCAGGGGGCCACAAACCTGCTGTCCTCCTGCCGAGTCAGGCCACGCGGGGTGCTAGGGTGTAGATCAGGAACTCTCTTAGGGAACATGCTGCTGTATATGCTTAGGAAACACAAGTCACAAGAACTGCCCTTAGCCACACTGAATGTTTTGGGGTCTGGGTGAGCAGTATGTATATTAGTCTCTGGAGACAGTGGCCAAGGAACAGGATCCTTCTATTATTCTCCCAAGTGATACTAAAACCATGCCATTCCTTTGCATGGCAGTGGGTTCCTAGGTTTTTGGTTTTCTTCCTAGAACTGCCCTCTTCTTTAGATATGAGAATGTACATCAGAGAACATTGCCACGTAGGTGTGGCTGCTCGTGGACACCTGTTCCTCCAGGTGGGCGTTTCCTCACTGTTGTTGGACATAAGGTTCACAGCTCAGAAGGAAGGGCCGATGGCTGATGGCCTGGTGGCAGCTGGATTCGGCCAAGGCTGCTTTTAGTGAGGAAAGAGCTGGCCGAGGCGGAGCGGAGACGGGGGAGTGAGGTGGGGGCTGGGCAGAGGCCATGCCAGCGGGCAGCGGACCTTGCTGTCAGCAAGAGGGAGTGTGTTCAGAAGTGGGAGTGAACGGCCAGCACTGACTGCCCCAGGGAGGGACGGTGCCCACAGGCAGCTTTCCTCTCTTCCGTTTGGTTTTCTCACACTTCTCCGGAATTTCAGAGTCCAGTGGCTGTGTTGCTAGGGCAGCAAGGGCCTGTGCCTCGGTTTCCTTTCTCGTCCCCGTACTGGGCAGTAAGTGTGACGCAGACTGAGAGGAGATCTCACATGTAGAGCATTTAAAGGCCCCTGTACCTGTCTCGCCAGCAGACGTACCCGTGTGTTCCCATCCTGCTGTGAAATGCTTTGGTGGCTGGGAGAAGTAACCAGAGGCGAACTAAACCTGCGTTTCCTTTTCGTTGTTCAGGAGGCAGAAAAAGGAGTGAAATTCCTGACGTTGCCACCAGTGTTACATCTGCAACTGATGCGATTTATGTATGATCCTCAGACGGACCAAAACATCAAGATCAATGATAGGTAATCTAGAGTGGGTTTGTGAGACTTAAGATTTACCCAGCATCCTAACGCAGGGGGTTAGTCTCGGTGCCTTGTTAAAGTCTGTATTCTTGCTCTCATCTCCCATTTGTTTAGGTTTCCCCTCTGCCTAGGTGTCCCGAAACAGACACCTCGGGACAAACTTTTTTTTGAGCTGGAGGGGGTGGTGAACTGGGAGGCTGAGCCTCATGGCTCGTGGGATCTTCCCCGACCAGGGAGCGGACCCGTGCGTCCTGCATTAGGAGAGTGGAGTCCCAGCCACCGGGCCGCCAGGGAAGGCTGATCTATACTTCGAAGGGATGGCTTCAGGGCCTGTGAACCCATATCTCCTGCTCAGGGAGACCCTGTGTCTACCCTCAGACAGATGATGCCCTGGGGAGGGTGCTTTTCTGCTGCTCAGGCTCTGGTTGCCTTAGAAATGGGGCTCGATATCCCTTTGTTGCTTTACCCAGGATTCTCCAATGGTTTGTTGTCTCTGGGTTCTTATTGACTTAGAGAACGTGGTGGAATTGTCAGGGCTGCTGGTTTGGGTGGGTGTGCTCCCCCCACCGCCCCGTGTGTTTTCTAGGCCCTTAAAGCACCTGTAAAAGTTTGGTGCCCCCCACACAGCTTCATCTGGTTCAGCAGACAGAACTTGGAGCAGTGACTCTCTACCCCTTGGTCAGAGGGTACAGCTTGACAGTAACCGGCCTCCTGGACATTGGCCAGTCACCCCCAAACTCTAGGGAGGGCACGGCTCGACCACATTGCCTGCAGCAGCCGGGCCTGCTAGTCTCTCCTTGCCCCTCACTGTGGGCCCTGAGATGGCAGAGCTCGCAGACCAGTGGCCTGCAGGCACGTCCAACCTGCTCAGGAGCTTTGTTGGGCCCTCACCTTGGTTTTCTTCCTGGTTTTATTAGAATCAATTGCCGACATTTTTTCATGTCATGAGCTGTCACATGGAAGTCCTGATTTCTGGCATCTGAGGCTTGATTTGAGAAAAATGCCTGTAGAGTACTTGTGTACGTTGCCTGCCAGCCCCGAGTCCCCGAGGGCAGGTGGGGCTGGCTCTGCCTCCCACCGCAGTCCTCCAGGAGATGCCGCTTCCTAGAAAAGGCAACGTGTTTTGTCACAATATCCTGGAATTGGGGGATTCTGAAGGTGTATCAGTACTCTGCAGGCATTTTTCTCAAATCAAGCCTCAAATTTTTGTCAGTGTTCAAGTCATCTGAAGGAGTTCTGGGAAGCTTGCCTGTCAAATTCCTTTCCTCTCCACATAACAAGGAGCCAGTGAATTAGAGGGCCTGCCTCTCCACATAACAAGGAGCCAGTGAATTAGAGGGCCTGAAAGTGAAGTCACTTAGTCATGTCCAACTCTTTGCGACCCCATGGGCAGTAGCCTACCAGGCTCCTCCCTCCATGGGACTCTCCAGGCAAGAGTACTGCAGTGGGTTGCCATTTCCTTCTCAACAAATAAAACCTTGAGGTGAAGTGTCTTACTGGAAGTGAAACCTGGATTTCTCTTTAAATGATTTTGTTTTTGTTTTTAAATAGGTTTGAATTCCCTGAACAGTTACCACTTGATGAATTTTTGCAAAAAACTGATCCTAAAGACCCTGCAAATTACATTCTTCATGCGGTCCTGGTTCATAGTGGAGATAATCATGGTGGACATTATGTGGTTTATCTCAACCCCAAAGGGGATGGCAAAGTAAGTATGGGTCAGGGGATGGGGTGGTCAAGAGGCTGTGTGGGAATTCAGCGACACTCGCTTCAGACTTGGGGTTAGTGGCCAAGGATTCCTTCTTGGCCTCTGACGTGTCTGCACACTCTGATCTGTGTTAACTGCTAATACTTTCAAAGTGTATTTAAGTTGTGATAGTCCTTTATGTATACAGTCTTAGTTTTGGACATTAGATCTGACAGGATCCCTTTACGTCTGACACTTAATCATCTGTGGCCCTTGAGGGTGGGGTGGCAACCAATGCATGTTCCTGCGTGTGCCATGTATAATGAATACTCTGGCTTTGCCTGGTTCACGTGGATCCCATCACGTGACCTTCACCAGGAGGAGCAGATGCGGGTCTGGGGGTCTGTGTCCAGGCCCAGCAAGGAACAGAGCAGGTTGAGCCCTGCTAGTTCACGCAGTGGGGGTTCATGATGGTGGGACCCCCACGGCCAGGTGCAGAGCCTGCAGCCATAGGCGTTATTGCCCAGTGGACTGTGATGGAGCCTGAGCCAAAGCTCGGCTGATATCCGAGCACCTTATAAAAAGTGCCTGTGGGTGGACGCCAGCGATTTCCCCGGAGTTTGGGACAAGGAAGGCAAGAGCTCTGGCGAGTTTCTGCAGGTCGCCCGCGGCAGAGGAGGTGTTTCAGGGAAACACCACCTCCTCCTTTGTGCACCTTACCCCTGTTGTTCCCGTCGCAGTGGTGTAAGTTTGACGACGACGTGGTGTCCAGGTGCACGAAGGAGGAAGCCATCGAGCACAACTACGGGGGCCACGACGACGACCTGTCCGTTCGGCACTGCACCAACGCCTACATGCTGGTCTACATCCGCGAGTCCAAGCTCAGTGAGTTCTCCGGGCGCCTGCCCTCACCGGGGCAGCTCCCCTCCTGACCACGGGCCTGAGCTGGAGCTGCCAGTCCAGATGCGTGGAGCTTGCCCTCCCTCCCTCCCAGCATTGCCTGGGAGCAGTCGGCGTGGGCCCGGGGGTTTGGATGTGGACTGAGGGTGGAGAGCGGCGCTACCTTAAAGGATGGCTTTGTTCGTGCTGGCGTAATGCATAGAGGTGAAGGCAGGTGCCTGTGTCCCCCAGGTGAGGTTTTACAAGCTGTCACAGACCAGGACATCCCTCAGCAGTTGGTGGAACGATTGCAGGAGGAGAAGAGGATCGAGGCGCAGAAGCGGAAGGAGCGGCAGGAGGCCCATCTCTACATGCAAGTGCAGGTCAGCCTCCAGCCGGCGCGGCAGCTCCACGGACCTGTCTTCCTCCCGAGTACCGGTGCCAGGGCAAGCAAGCCCCATGAGCACACAGCCAAGGGGATGCTCGGGCTAGTCCCCTGACCGTTGAGAGTATTCTTTCCAGTTCAGGGGGCGGCTTAGATGAATGGGAGAGGTACTCAAGCTGCCAGAGAAGGCAGCGGTGTGCGAGCGTTCATGAAAACAGGCAGGGGACTGGAGAGCAGCAGGTGAGCAAGGGCCGGGAGAGTGCTGTTGGGGTGGCGAGGGCTCCTGTTGGTTCATGATTTATTTGCAATTAGAAAACACGCAATTGTAGCAGGTTGACTGATGATCTGGGTAAAAGGTACGTGTGCATCCCGGCTTTATAATTGGGGATTCTCACCCAGGTGAGCCTGCAGTTGAAGCTTGCGGATGAGTTTAGACTGGCTGCATAGAAATGTTCGGTTTGGTCTTTTCTAAATAAATGACTGTCTGACTTCATGTTCAGTCATTTGGGGCTTCTCTGTGTGGGTCTTCTGAAGAAGGCAAAAGACCGGTCGCTCTTGCTCTTAGCGTTGGAACCTTGGCTTCCTTCCGTCTGTGTGGCCCGGTTCTGTTCTGCCTTTTGGGTGTAAACCCTGGCCTGTGTTTCTACGCCTCTTGGCAGATCGTCGCAGAGGACCAGTTTTGTGGCCATCAAGGGAATGACATGTACGATGAAGAAAAAGTGAGATACACTGTGTTCAAAGTGCTGAAAAACTCCTCGCTTTCGGAGTTTGTCCAGAACCTCTCTCAGACCATGGTGAGCACGCATCCCCCTGCCGGCAGTCCTCTCTCTCCTCCACCCCCAGGTGTGGGTGGTTACCCCCAGGGCCGGTGTTGCTGGGCTCCTTCCCTTCCGGTTGTGCCCTTGGCACCTCCCCTGCCGCCAGCGTACCGCCGCCCACACCCATGGGGAGAGGTGTCGGCATCACTTCTCCCCCTTCTAATCATAGAACCGTCACCTTGATACCAAACTAAACTACAAACTGATTGTGCTTCGATTAACTCAACTGTGAATCTTTCCAGGGATTCCCGCAAGATCAGATTCGGTTGTGGCCCATGCAGGCGAGGAGCAACGGCACCAAGCGGCCAGCCATGCTGGACAATGAGGCCGACGGCAGCAAGACGGTGAGTGCGGCCAGCGGCTGGCCAGGCCCTGCCATGCGGCCTGTGGTCCCGTAGCACGGGATCGGACTTGTCATTACTCAAGGCTCTCTCAGCCATTTAAGTCTCCTAAACCCAGCCTCTCTCTCGGAAATAGATGATTGAGCTCAGTGATAATGAAAACCCCTGGACGATATTCCTGGAAACAGTTGATCCGGAGCTAGCTGCTAGTGGAGCCACGCTGCCCAAGTTTGATAAAGATCGTAAGTGCCCCCCTCGCCCAGCCTGTCACCCCCAGAGGGCAGAGTTAAGTCCTGGACCATCATTCTAAGCACAGGGCTAAGCGTTTTCTCACAAAGAAATCTCGCTAGTCCCCAGAATACTCGTTAACATCTCTACAGTCAAGTCAAGTCAAGTCAGACCGACTGGGCTGTAGTATCTGGCAGTTGAGGAGAAGGTGGCAGCTGTCCGTCATGTCCCCTGCTGGGCTGCTCTGCACCTGACAGGGGATGGAGCAGGGTTGCTCTCAAGGGCCGGCAGTCGATACTTGGCACTTTGTGGGCCATGACCCTCTGCCTGCCATTGGAGCAACCAAGTGGCCACAGGGATTAGTCAAGAGAGCCCTGCTGCAGCACAACTTTATTTACAAGACAGGTGGGTCTGAGTGCGCTCTTTTGTATTGCTTCAAGTGGCCACTTCTCTGGCAGAAACGCAGACACAACCCTAAATAGGTATCCCCTGGTAGCTAGTCCCTGGGTCTCGAAACTAGGTTTCCTACGTTCTCTGCTCTTACTCTCATCTTCGCTGCTTCAAATGCAGCGCTTCCGTGGGTTTCATGTTGGAAATGACGCTACAGTCCTGGGCTCAGCCTCAAAGAACCCTCAACGGCACGCAGTAACTGCCAGTGCTCCACACTGTCACTTCAGCTGTCACTAAAGCTTACTGTATATATTTGTTAGCATTGCACTGACTGGAAGATCCCAACAAAGCCTGTCTGTTGACCTTGCAGATGATGTGATGTTATTTTTGAAGATGTACGATCCCAAAACACGGAGCTTGAATTACTGTGGGCATATCTACACACCAATATCCTGTAAAATACGTAAGTCTGACTGCAGTCGCCTTCTGAGCGGGTTTTGCTCAAGTCGCCACATGTCGCAGCCTTGGATTCTTGATCTTTCTTGAACCTAGGTGACTTGCTCCCGGTTATGTGTGACAGAGCAGGATTTATCCAGGATACTAGCCTTATCCTCTATGAGGTTTGGATCCTTATTTTTCTGTAATCCTCACGTTGGTGGTGGTTTGGGAAGGACGGCTCCCCTGAATTTGCAGTGTGAAGACCACAGCCAAGTGGGGTGGTGTCAAGTCAGGGTTCTCTCTGTCCGCTTCTGACTGTCCCCTCTGTGGGTGTCCATGATTATTATTGAAAATGTAGAGCTAATGGAATTGGGTGTAGAGAAAGGACATAGAGTGTGTGGCCATATTAAACACTGGACAGGAGTTGGGTTATAACCATACCGTTTCTTTCACTGCAGGAAGTTAAACCGAATTTAACAGAGAGAATTCAGGACTATGATGTGTCTCTTGACAAAGCCCTTGATGAGCTAATGGATGGTGACATTATAGTGTTTCAGAAGTACGTACCCTTTGAAGGGCTTTTCTCTCTTTGCACAAAGATCCGAAGTCCTGNCTATGATGTGTCTCTTGACAAAGCCCTTGATGAGCTAATGGATGGTGACATTATAGTGTTTCAGAAGTACGTACCCTTTGAAGGGCTTTTCTCTCTTTGCACGAAGATCCGAAGTCCTGGAGCCAGAAAACAGATCACCTCTAGACCCTGAGACACGTTTTGTTTGGTGTTGGCAGCATGTTGACTGCAGCTGGCCTCTTGAGTTTGGGAGTTAGGGGTGGTGAGCTTTTTCCTCACTGGATGCCTTTAGTTCCTAAAAATGGTGACGGTGAGCGTGGTAACTATTTGCAGGGGAGCAGAGGTCTTCATGGAATAGCGAAAGTGTTGTGTTCCTGAAAACATGAACTCCCTTAGCCTGCACCTGCTTGGGTAATCGCTTGGGTCTGTCTGCATGAGAGCCAGCAGGCGTGTGGTCAGAAGGCAGCCTCGTGGCCCAGCCCGGCTCCTGAGGCCTTCTGGCTGGGCAGGATAGTCTTGGACCCTGGCCTCGGGGAGGCCGCCGAACATGGGGCCAAGAGTGGGGCGGCAGACTTGTCCTTAAGGGCCAGGCAGTAAGGATTGTAGGTTTAGTGGTGACCCGCTCCCTTCTAAGGAAAGTGCCAGCCTACCAAGCCCCCGGTCAGGGAGGGGACCCTGCGCAGCCGGCAGGGTGTTCCCCGCCGTGCGTCCTGAGTCCTCCCCCTTGTCCAGAGGGCGCCGCTCTGCCTCGGGAGTGAGGTGAGGCGTGGGAAGCCACTGCCCTGTGCCGCTCAGAGCTCACCTTCTGTCCGCGGCCCCTTTTCCTTGGTGGCTGGGCAGGCTCCCGGCTTCGGGAAGCGCTGGCCCAAGTTCAGATCCGCAGCACTCGAGCCACTGTTGTGTGGGAGACGGTGCCTTTTTAAAACAAGCCAACAGACTTCGATTGTCTGCGTTTCTTCCGCTTCCCTAGGGATGACCCGGAGAACGATAATAGTGAATTACCCACTGCAAAGGAATACTTTCGAGACCTCTACCACCGTGTCGATGTGATTTTCTGTGATAAAACGATCCCCAACGATCCTGGGTTTGTGGTGACATTGTCAAATAGGATGAATTATTTCCAGGTATTGGATCACTCTTCCCTTCAGATTCCACACCAGGAAGACCACGTTCTTAGGTTAAAATTATCTTGCCGATGAGGCTGTGTAGTGGATTTGGTTCTGAAGGAGGGGCTATCATCCACTATCTGAGGAAGTTCCTACTCCAGGCTGGTTGGTGTTGATGGTACCTGGGGACCAGAAGCAGTTTCCCTCTGACTCCCCCGCCCCCAGCCATGTTCCCTTCAAGATCCTCCCTACCCTGGCATAAGGTGGTTTCAGAGATCATAATTTTAACAGCAGCTTTGCTTCCATTTTAACATGCCAAGTGTGAGCTTTTAAAATAATAATCTAAAGAAAATACAGACCTCCCCATTAAAAGTGAAAAGTGCTTTTAAAGTTCTTCCTCAGATATGCTGTTCCCATGGAGACATACTAAGAAATATAGTTTATCCCTGTTAAGTAGTAAATTTCTGGGGCATTTAAACTCTGGCAGCTTGTGCCCCGTTCATACATTAAGCAGTTCGTCAGTGCTAAGTGCATGGGCCGGGCTCAGTTTGCTCTGAGGAGGGAAGCCTCACTCTCTGCTCCCCTCCAGGTGGCAAAGACGGTCGCCCAGAGGCTCAACACTGACCCGATGCTGCTCCAGTTCTTCAAGTCTCAAGGGTGAGCGCACGCGCAGATGCCTGCCGTCGGGTCCTGACTGCGTGCTTTCCATAGCCCGTGCATTAGTTAGAGCCCCTGATGGACACAGCTCACAGCTGCCACCTTGCCTTGCCTAGCTTCAGCATACAGTTGTCACCACTCACATCTTGACCCCACTGCTCCAAGGTGTCAGAATAGCAGGCAGCTTTGTCTAAAGCTAGCCTTACTCTAAAGACACGCCTCCCCTCCCGTATTCTGGCTGGGACTCCATGTACCGTGCAGAGAACATTCCCGTGTGACAGACGCAGGGACTGGGGACCCAGGGATGGGGGTCACATTTCAAGGTGAGGGGGCAGGGCAGAGGCTTGCTTTGATGCTCACTCACGGGTGTGTGTTTTAGGCAAATAAACAAGCCTTGTACTGATGTACTGTTCTCTTGTGTAGTTACAGGGACGGCCCAGGTAATCCTCTTAGACATAATTATGAAGGTACTTTAAGAGATCTGCTACAGTTCTTCAAGCCCAGACAACCTAAGAAACTGTACTATCAGCAGGTATGAGCCCAAGTTAACAGACTGGGTCATAGAAGACTTGGGTTTCTGTTGGGATGGGTTTTAAAATGCCTTTGTTTTTTTTTTCTTAACAGCTTAAGATGAAAATCACAGACTTCGAGAACAGGCGAAGTTTTAAGTGTATATGGTTAAACAGCCAATTTAGGGAAGAGGTAAGTATTTTCATGGTATGAAATTTGATTTTTATTGTGGCTTGTTTATTGTTTCTCTCTCCTAAGGCCTTGGAAAACTTTCTGGTAACAGGGTCAGAGGGCTTCCCTGGTGGCTCAACAGGAAAAGAATCTGCCTGCAGTGCAGGAGACCTGGGTTTTATCCCTGTGTCGGGAAGATGCCCTGGAGAAGGGAATGGCAACCCCACTCCGGTATTCTTGCCTGGAGAATCCCATGGACAGAGGAGTCTGGTGGGCTACAGTCCAGGGGTCACAAAGAGTTGGATACGACTGAAGCGACTAAACAACAAGACTTTGACAACTAAAACAATCGCAGAAAGCTCATAAGCAGCAGCGTGTTAGAGACCCTGCCCCAGTGTCTGAGAACTGGATGGGAGGTGGGGTGAGCTCTGTCCTCCCCCCGCCCCCAGGGCTGCAGCGGAGTGACAGTGTGACAGTGTTGGGGACTGTTGTCACCAATGGGGCTGCATGCTCGGCCTTGGGGCCGGCAGCCTCTCCTGGCACCTCGCAGGTGCCCTGCCCTGTGTTAGGTGGCTCCTGGCAAGTCAGACCCCTAGCCATTCACCTCTCTGGCCCCACCGGGTGGAGAGGGACCTGGACCACACGCCATCAGTGTTGCCCCCTGCGAGTCCTGTCGGGGTGAGGAGACAGGCTCCACCCTGGGCCTCGCCGTCTGTCTCGGTGTTGAGAACCGGACAGGCTCTTAGTGACTGGTGTGGGGGAGAAATTCCTGAAGAACTGTCCTGGGAACCGCGAGCTTTTTGCCTCAACGAGGCATTTGATAGATGCATAACACTGTGGAGTGGGTCCCAGGCTGGGCGGGTGGTCTGCATGAAGGTCGGTGGGGAGGTGTTGGAGCTGAGTGCACAGGCCCCGTGTGAGTCATGGTTCCCTAAAGCCTTGATCTTGTCATTTCTTAGGAAATAACACTATATCCAGACAAGCACGGGTGTGTCCGGGACCTGTTAGAGGAATGTAAAAAAGCTGTGGAGCTTGGCGAGAAGGCATCAGGGAAACTTAGGCGAGTATTTCCCGGAGGTGGAGGTCGGGGCGGCCCCAGCCTGACCCCACCATTGCCCCTGACGCATCATTACCGTACTTGGCTTTTCTGTCCTTGGCAGCAGTTTATTTAAATATGTCATGGTTTTTCACCCGTTTTTCCCTCCCTAATTCTTGACACTAATTAGCAGCAGTGCAAAGGGAAATCCATGCAGAAAAAGCCAAGCAGAGGAAGTGAACTCAAGCAGAGTGATTGGCTGAAACTGGAAAACTTGGGGCTCACTTGTGTCAGGGAAATCAGGTTGCTTCTCCTCCATTTCTCTTGTGTTCGGGCCGAGGGAAGAAGCACCAGATTTGATGATCAGTTTTTATTTCCAAAAATTGGGTTCTCTCATTACCACCTTGTCTTCTGGGCAGCACAGAGGATGAAATAGTCCTTCGGGCTCTTGGTCCCCAGAATGTTTTCCTTGCAAAATTAACAGAAGAATGAGGCCTTTATTATCTAACGAGTGAGAAGAATATCACCAACCCTGCTTACTCTGGAACCATTGCAGGAAAAGCCTGCACAGGTCCCTCCCCAGGCCCTGGCCCAAGGGGCCCCTTCAGACTGGCCTTACCACGCTTTCCGAGGGCACCCCCGGCCAGTGTTCTGTCTGCTCCCCATGGATACCTGCTTTTGACACTTAGATCTTCATAAGGACAAGCAGATCTCCATACTTTGTAATAAAACCCTTGTAGAAAACCATTTGTTGTTTTTTTTCCCCATGAGTTTGTATAGTTGATTTTCTTCCTTGCTTTACACAGGCTGCTAGAAATTGTAAGTTACAAAATTATTGGTGTGCATCAAGAAGATGAACTATTAGAATGTTTATCTCCTGCGACGAGTCGAACGTTTCGAATAGAGGTACGTGTCCTCTGACTGCAGCGAGGGGCAGGGGCTGGGGAGTTGGGAGGGGGTTGCTATGACCCGGTGGGAGGTGGGGGCCGTGGCTTGTTCAGGTAACACAGCGACTCCCAGAACATGCTGCCATCCCTGGGGTTAATTCTCCTAGGTTTTGAAATTTTAAATATTGATACAGTAGACCTGACCTAAAAGCTACTGTTTGAAGTGTCCGCTTCATTTGGTGACATGAGTACGTCCATGTTGTTGGACAGTTGTCACCGCTGTCCATCTGCCCCCAAGGCCCCTGCCCCAGCCCCCCACTCGGAGTGTGTCGCTTGTTCGTCCTTAGAAATTGATTTCAGTGGTGGATCGCCAAGCCCGTCTAGTCAAACCCGAGCCCTGATAATTGTAAAGCGGCTGACATTGCCGCAGTCGCTGCAGTGATTCATCATTTGGTCTCTTAAAACTCGGCGTTTTCTTTGAGGTTTAGATCTTTCTTCTGACTTTAAACCCTCATTCTCATGAGCCTCTAACGTGACCTTGTGGCAAAAATCTGCCCTCACTTCCTTGCTGGAGGAACGAGTCGAGTTCGGAATTCAAACGTGCAGTGCTGTGTTGGCCTTAACCGAACGTCTGTCCACTCCGTGTGTCCCCAGGAAATACCTTTGGACCAGGTAGACATCGACAAGGAGAACGAGATGCTCATCACGGTGGCTCACTTCCACAAGGAGGTGTTCGGGACGTTCGGGATCCCGTTCTTGCTGAGGATACACCAGGTGAGGCGCCCTTCTGCCGGCTGGCTGGCCGCTCCGGGTCCACCCCACTCAGCCTGGGACGCTGCCCCAGGTGGGCGTGAGCCGTGTGAGCATACACGCCCTTTGTCATCCGCAGGGCGAGCATTTCAGAGAAGTGATGAAGCGGATTCAGAGTCTGCTGGACATCCAGGAAAAGGAGTTTGAAAAGGTACATGCTTCTTGGATACCGGCAAGTCATTTGTCGGGTGGGATGCTAAAGGCTTGACTTTTTTTGGCCAGAGTAGTAAGTTTCACTACGCTTTGGGATTAACGGAGTTTTCTGTTTTTGTCTGTCAGTTTAAATTTGCAATTGTGATGATGGGCCGACATCAGTACATAAATGAAGATGAGTATGAAGTAAACTTGAAAGACTTTGAACCTCAGCCTGGTAAGAGCCCTCACGCGGAGACGCAGGCCTCAAGGCCCAGGGGGCAAGTGGCCCCGGGTTCGAGGGCCAGGCCTCCCTTTCCAGGCTGGGGAGTGAGCCTCATTCTCGTCCTCTGCAGAGCAGGGAGGGACAGCGGCCTGCCTCCAGTGACCTTGGCGGGCGTCACATGATGGCGAGGGGTGTAGCACCTGACAGTGCCACGCGGGGAGCCAGTGACCTTGGTGGGGTGTGGGGTCCCGGCTGCGGGGCCCGTGCTGCCCAGGAGGCCCCTCGGCTGCTCCTGACCCCAGAGCCCGAGTGCTGGCTCAGTGGTCTGACCGTCTCTTCTACCCACCAGGTAACATGTCTCACCCTCGGCCGTGGCTCGGGCTTGACCACTTCAACAAAGCCCCGAAGAGGAGTCGCTACACATACCTTGAAAAGGCCATCAAAATCCATAACTGACTTCCTCCCCGGCGGGCGGGCGAGGTGGACCGCGGTGGGTGTGCCCCTTACCAACAGCCGAGAACTCTGGTGCGTGAGCACCACCCCACGTCCTCAGCAAGCGGATTTGCTGCTGGTGTTAATTTTATTTTGTTGAGGCTGTTCAGTTTGGCTTCTCTGTATCTATTGATTGCCCTTTTTTGAGAAAAATGAAGGTGTTTTTATAAAGCTTGGATGCCAATGAGAGTTATTTTACGGTGACCACGATGCCAGGCGCTGTCAGCGTGTCGGGGAGCGGCCGGCGGGCGCGGCGCTGGTCGGGCGCGGCTGACCCCCTCCCTGGGGCCCGGCCACCAGCCCGCAGCTAGGAAGTCTTCTGTTTAGGCTCGTCTGACGTCTTTCCCTCAGTTATACTTTCAATGACCTTTTGTGCATCTGTAAAGGCGAAGCAGAGAAACTCACAACCTAATAAATAGCGCTCTTTCCTTCACTGGTGTCCTGTCGCCCCTTCCTGGGTCTCCCCGGCTGCCTGGGTCTTTTTAATAAACTCGTCTCCCTTCCGTCAGCCCCTGCGTCCCACAGCCCGTTTGCAGAGCAGATGCACTGAATACAGGCTTGACCAGACACTTTGGGGTCTTTTTATTCAATTGAAAAAAAAAAAAAAACCACACTGTTCAAATCCAATTAAGGTGTACTATGCTGCCTCTGGGCAAACCTAATGATCTCAAGAGTTCAGTCGAGCAGGTGAAAAAATTATAAATAGACTCGTCTGCTTCAAATGGGACAGACGGAACCAAGAAAGGAGGGCCTTTTAGCTAAGAGGGTATGCCCACTGGTGTTTGCAAGCTGTTGACTTTGTATAAAAAAAAAAGTTTAAAAAGTTAAATAAAAAGCATTAAAAAAAGGAAAAATGAGATTGTATATTTAAGGAATGAACATGTACAATTGACCGCGGGGAGGAGGTGGTGGCCTCTGTCGGGTGACTGAGTGGCCCCCCCGATGTTGACATTCATCGTGTGTGGTTTTCTTTCAGTCCGGCTGTTTCCTTTGGAGCTGACGCCAGCTGCGTGTCTAGTTTTGAGTGCAGTAAAATAGAATCAGCAGATCACACTTAGTTTTCATCCTTTCCCAGTATTTTTTTGTTTGTTTCTGTAGCAGCAGTGTACACCAACTCTTCCTGTATATTGCCTTTTTGCTGGAAAATGTTGTATGTTGAATAAAATTTTCTATAAAAATGATAATTCAGTGAGTTGACGTGGAAGTTGAGGGAGCCATCAGCTCTCCCTGCAGGTAGGCCTGGGGAACCTTTTATCACTTGATGGTAAGGTTTTGGGGGTTCTTGCCTCCTCTGAAAGTCGCTCCCCGGGTGCGCGACTTTGAACGTTTATTAAAGTATTCAGGATTGTTTTGGTTTTTTAGGTTTTGGCCAATGGTAGATGATAGTCTTAGGTCACTGAAACTTACTCCCAAGTTATTAAAAGGCTTTTCTCAAAGATCATTTCACAGTGTGGGCGGTCAGCACACACTGCATGTGATTGTCTTCCATTCCCTCCCAGCCACAGCCTGAGTCCAAGTTCATAAAACCGATGGGGGCAGCAGGGATGGGGCTGAACCTGAAAATAACTCCTCGCTTGGGGACCCCGGAACCACAGTGTATCGTTCTCGAGGAGCTTGAGGTTCCTGTTACTACCTGAAGCAGTACAATGGGAGAAAGGGTCTCCTTGATGAGAGGAGGAACTTTCGCAAACATCCATTTCAAATGTCAAGGTCAAACCACAGATCCCTGTTGTGGGTTGGGTGATACTAGCATTTCCTCGAGTAGGAATGGCAACCGACTTTAGGATTCTTGCCTGCAAATTTCCATGGACAGAGGAGCCTGGCAGGCTACAGCCCATGGGGTCGCAAAGAGTCGGACAGGACTTGAGCAGCTGAGCATGTGCTGGCATTTCTGCCAGTCTAGGCCTTGGCATTCTGACCACTCACTGCTCAGTGGAATGACCTCTAAGGGGGGGGGGGGTGGGATGCTCCGT
>SJYW01012167.1:2027990-2040347 GCA_006410735.1 Raphicerus campestris | reverse complement strand
GTGGAATGACCTAAGGGGGGGTGGGGTGGGATGCTCCGTCCCCTGCCCAGGGAGAGAGCCATACGCCCCAGGTGTCCACTGAGTATCTGAAATGTGACTGAAGTAGCAGAGGTGAATGTTTATCACTGATTTAATTTTTTAAAATTGATTTGGCTGAGTCAGGTCTTTCATGTGCCATGTAGGATCTTTCAACGTGGCATGGGCTTATGCCACCTGGTGGTGGCAGTGATTTAGTCGGTAAGTCGAGTCCAACTCTTCTACCCCATGGACTGCACATTGCCAGGCTCTTCTCTCCATGGGATTTCCCAGGCAAGAACACTGGAGTGGGTTGCCATTCCCTTCTCCAGGGGATCTTCCCGACCCAGAGATTGAACCCGGGTGTTCTGCACTGCAGGCAGATATTTTACCCACCGACCCACCAGGGAACAATCAGGCCAGAGTCCCTGGTACTGCAAGGCAGTTTCTTGACCGCTGGACCGCCAGGGAAGTCCCTGGTTTAGTTGTAAGTTGCCACATGTGACTGAGGAGTCCTGACCACATTTTCCTCGCTTTGTGTGGTGCTGGTACGGTGAGTTCCCTTGAGCTGTCTTGAGTTAGTACATAAAGCCCTCATTAGTGCCTGAGAGTTTTCTTGACCTCATTAGAGGAAGCCGTGGGGGCGTCCAGGGGCAGGGTGGGAACCAAATGAAATAAGGGCCCAGTTCTGCCAAGGTCCTCCTTCAGCACCTCATGCCCTCCGTTAATTTCTAATGAGGCCTGGAAGCAGGGTCCCAGGCACCTTGGGGAGCGGGCTGATCAGAATGGTGTCTGCACGTTCAGAGGCAGGGTCCCTTTTCAGCAGAGGTCTGAGAAGGCACTGACCCGCCGGAGTTGGAGGGGGTCGGGCAGGCACCATCAGTAGAGGGATCCTGGATGGTGTGTATGCTAAGTCTCTCAGTCCTGTCCGACTCTGATACTATGGACTATAGCCCTCCAGGCTCCTCTGTCCATGGGTTCTCCAGGCAAGAACATGAGTGGGTTGCCACGCCCTGCTTTAGATCTTGACGAGCTGGGGATTGAACCCGCGTCTCAGGTCTCCTGCATTGGCAGGGAGATTCTTCACCACTAGCGCCACCTGGGAAGCCCCATTCACAGCAAGATAGAGCCAGTTTGATAGATGTGCCCACTGCAGTATCCTTGCCTGGAGAATCCCGTGGACAGAGGAGTCTGGTGGGCTCCATAGGGTCGTGAAGAGTCGGACACGACTGAAGCGAGTCAGCTCGCATGTGCAGTTCATGAGATGCTGTGGGAGAGAACCCGCACTCAGAGCCCTGTTGGAGCCTTGCCTAGTCCCTTCCCCATAGCAGAGAGGTGGCCCCTCATTTATTCAGACCCAGCGCTGCGCGGGTTGGGGCTGCTGTTGGCCTGGTTCGTTCGACCCCACCCCGCGCTGGGCAGGCGGTGGGTACACAGGATAGCAGAGTGGCCGCGCTTGGCTCTCCCGACCCTGCGGCACCTCTGGCAGGAAGCCGCGGGAGGTGTCCCCAGTGCCCGCCACACTGTGCCCCTGTGTTGGGGTGGGGGTGTTCTTTGTCTCGTCTCTGGAGGGCCGTGTGGTTGGGAAAATCAGAGCAAGGGTCCTGATGACAGCTGTCACCACTGAGCACACCATGTGCTGGCAAGGAGGCAAGTGACCAGGACAGAGAGTGAGTGAAGCCCCCCGGCTGGGCACTCAGGGCCTGCTGAGTGCAGAGCCGGCCTGGAGACCCACACTCACTGCCACCCCTTTCTGAGTGCTGCCTCCCTGTTGGAAGGAGGGGAACCCCACTTTAAGATGAGAGCTTTGGGAGAGGTGCTGGGCCAACCTCCTCCGCCTCTCCCAGCCCAAGCCCTGGCCCCTCCTGGCCAGCCCCGGAGGTCGGTTCAGATGAAGGAGGAGCCTGGGGAAGCCTCAGGGAGAGAATGAGGTCCCGTGCACCCCAGCCTCGGTCTACAGTGAGATCTGGGGACCCAGAACCAAGGCCTCGGACATTAAGGGGTGGGACTTCCCTGGTGGTCCAATGGTTAGGAATCCACCTGGCAGTGCTGAGGATGCAGGTTCAATCCCTGGTTTGGGTACAAAGATCCCACATGCCTTGGAGCAGCTAAGCCCACACAACACAACTAAGACCCAGCACAGCCAAATAAATATATTTTTTTAAGCAACAAAATAAACAGACTAAGAAGTAGGAATGGTGGTCTAGGTCAAGTCGTCCAAGGCAGTGAGTGAGGAGGCTCTGGGATGACGGGGGCTTCAGAGGCTGGGCAAAGGGGGCAGCCCGAACCCGCTGAACCCACCTGTGCAGATTTTGAAGCTGAAAAATCTGGATTTTTTTTTTTTTAAGTTGACACTGGGCAATCTGAGTCAGAGAGGCCCGGAGTGGCTCCCTGGGCTCACGGAGCACTGCTGGGGAGCTAGGCAGGGCCTCGTGGGTGGACCATAGTGACTGAAGCAGGCCGATCAAGGGGGGTCTGGGACACCACCCACAGCCAGCACTGTGTTGGCCATGGGACCAAATGCTCCTGCCCGTAGACCTCTCTGGAGATCCGAGCAAAACCCTGCAGGTTGCCTGATGGGCACAGGATCAGACGGCCGGCTGGAGCTCTGCAGATGGGTCTGGGTCCTGACCTGGTTCTGGCAGAGCCAGGCAGGCCCAGTGACTCTGGCCCCCCTGGCCTGGGTGCCTCTGCAGGGCTGTGGGCCTCCAAACCACAGATTGACCAAGTCCCAGCTCCACACCCCATCCTCGGGGTCGTGGTGGCCCGTGAGCCCGCCTGGCCTCCCTGGTGGTCAGTACACACAGGTGGTCCACTTGGTGCCTCCCGTCCTGATGCATTATGAATGGGAAGTTGNCCAACCTCCCCCGCCTCTCCCAGCCCAAGCCCTGGCCCCTCCTGGCCAGCCCCGGAGGTCGGTTCAGATGAAGGAGGAGCCTGGGGAAGCCTCAGGGAGAGAATGAGGTCCCGTGCACCCCAGCCTCGGTCTACAGTGAGATCTGGGGACCCAGAACCAAGGCCTCGGACATTAAGGGGTGGGACTTCCCTGGTGGTCCAATGGTTAGGAATCCACCTGGCAGTGCTGAGGATGCAGGTTCAATCCCTGGTTTGGGTACAAAGATCCCACATGCCTTGGAGCAGCTAAGCCCACACAACACAACTAAGACCCAGCACAGCCAAATAAATATATTTTTTTAAGCAACAAAATAAACAGACTAAGAAGTAGGAATGGTGGTCTAGGTCAAGTCGTCCAAGGCAGTGAGTGAGGAGGCTCTGGGATGACGGGGGCTTCAGAGGCTGGGCAAAGGGGGCAGCCCGAACCCGCTGAACCCACCTGTGCAGATTTTGAAGCTGAAAAATCTGGATTTTTTTTTTTTTTAAGTTGACACTGGGCAGTCTGAGTCAGAGAGGCCCGGAGTGGCTCCCTGGGCTCAGGGAGCACTGCCAGGGAGCTAGGTAGGGCCTCGTGGGTGGACCATAATGACTGAAGCAGGCCGATCAAGGGGGGTCTGGGACACCACCCACAGCCAGCACTGTGTTGGCCATGGGACCAAATGCTCCTGCCCGTAGACCTCTCTGGAGATCCGAGCAAAACCCTGCAGGTTGCCTGATGGGCACAGGATCAGACGGCCGGCTGGAGCTCTGCAGATGGGTCTGGGTCCTGACCTGGTTCTGGCAGAGCCAGGCAGGCCCAGTGACTCTGGCCCCCCTGGCCTGGGTGCCTCTGCAGGGCTGTGGGCCTCCAAACCACAGATTGACCAAGTCCCAGCTCCACACCCCATCCTCGGGGTCGTGGTGGCCCGTGAGCCCGCCTGGCCTCCCTGGTGGTCAGTACACACAGGTGGTCCACTTGGTGCCTCCCGTCCTGATGCATTATGAATGGGAAGTTGTTTCTCAGGACTGGATGCCTAGTTTGTGTCAGATGCTTCATCTTCATCTTTTTACATACACACACACACACACACACACACTTTATTTATTTTTGACTGCACTGCGTCTTCATTGCTGCACAGGCTTTTCTCTAGTTGCAGCGAGCAGAGGGCTACTCTCCAGCTGGGATGTGTGGGCTTCTAGTTGCAGTGGCTTCTCTTGTTGCAGAGCATGGGCTCCAGGGCGAGCGAGCTTCAGTAGTTGCAGCACGGGGGCTCAGTAGTTGTGATCCCCAGACTTCAGAGCACAGGCTCAGTAGTGGAGGCAGGTGCCTGGGATTAGCTGCTCCTCAGCATGTGGGGGTCTTCCCGGATCAGGGATCCCCTGTGTTTCCTGCATTGGCAGGCGGATTCTTCACCACTGAGCCACCAGGAAAGTCCAGATGATTCATCTTCTACCCTTAAAAATCTTAAGTCCCAGGGGCGCGATCCGACCCTGCACTTCCTTTGCGGGGCAGGGGGAGGACACAGGTTCCTGGTCGGGGAAGTTCTGCATGCCTCGAGGTGCGCTCATAAACAGATGGGTCCCCGTTTGGATGTGGATGCCGGCTTCCTGTCCGGCAGCTGGTGCCACCCCTGGAGTTCATGCTTTCCCGGGTTTTCTGGGGCATCTTGGGGGGAGGGGGCAGAGGGGCTGAGGGCTGAGGGCTAAGAGGAGGTGATGCAGAGAGGTGGCCGTGCCAGCCTCAGCCACCAGGGGCACCTGAGGAGGTGGGAAGAGGAGTGACTTGGAGACCTGATGGGTTTGGGGGGCCTTTGGGTATCCGGGGAGGGCTGTGGGGTACAGGAGGTGAGAATGGAAACCTCAGGAGCGGCTTGAGTAGGGAAAGGGCTCAAGACAGGACCCTGGGGTGGGGGGACAGCAGGCCAACAGNAGCCTCAGCCACCAGGGGCACCTGAGGAGGTGGGAAGAGGAGTGACTTGGAGACCTGATGGGTTTGGGGGGCCTTTGGGTATCCGGGGAGGGCTGTGGGGTACAGGAGGTGAGAATGGAAACCTCAGGAGCGGCTTGAGTAGGGAAAGGGCTCAAGACAGGACCCTGGGGTGGGAGGACAGCAGGCCAACAGGGTGTGCTAAGAGGATGCACCAGACGTGGCCAGAGCATCACTGCTGGACAGGGGAGGCGGCAGGGAGGGCCCGGGCTGCCGAGGGTCCAGGCAGCTTGGGAAGTCAAAGTTGCTCACTTGTGTCCAGCTCTTTGCGACCCCATGGACTATAGAGTCCATGGAACTCTCCAGGCCAGAATACTGGAGTGGGTAGCCTTTCTTTTCTCCAGGGGATCTTCCCAACCCAGGGATCCAACCCAGGTTTCCCTTATTGTAGGCGGATAGTTTACCTCTGAGCCCCAAGGGTACCCAGACAGGTAGGGAAGAGAGCAAAGTGGCCGGAGGATGCAGGATTTAGCCAAGGGAGCTCACAGGCTCTCTGCCATCATGAAGGGCAGGTGTGGTTCTGCAGGCTGCCTGGCTGGAGTTGCAGAGACATTGTCACAGACGACGGAGCTTGACTGATGGAAGAAATGTTAGTCGCTCAGTCATGTCTGACTCTTCGTGACCCCATGGAGTGTAGCCCGAACCAGGCTTCTCTGTCCATGGAATGCTCTAGGCAAGAACCCTGGAGTAGATCGCCATTCCCTTCTCCAGGGGATTCTTCCCGACTGAGGGATCAAGCCCAGGTCTCCCACATTGCAAGCAGAGTTTTTTTTACCATCTGAGCAATCAGAGAAGTCTGATGGGAAAGAGTCAGGAAGGGAAGAAGAGGGTGGAGCCTGAGAAGGGAGGGCCATCGGTCGGCCCCTCAGTGGTCAGTCAGAACAGGGCACCTCCTGTGTGCCAGCGCTCACCGGCCTCCCCCAGCAACAGATGTGCGCAGACAATAGTCACTTAGTCGGCGTTTATTTCACAGGCGTTTGTAGAGGAAGAGCTCCTGCCGACATACGGGGCACATGTGCCTCACGTCCATCAAGCTGTCCACGCAGAAGGGGACGAGGCAGCAGCCCAAGAAGCACCTGAAGCCTCGGAAGCAGCGAGGACTCACGGGGGGCCAAGCCCAGCCTGCGAGCCCCCCACCCCATCCCTAGGGCTGCCCGGCCAGCAGGGTGGGCTAGGAAACCACCCTTCCCTCCACCCCCCATGCCAGCAATCCCCCCAAACCAGCAGGCTCCCAGCACGGATGCCCAGGGCCCCGGCGGAGGCGAGGGGGGGCACTCACCCAGCCACGAAGATGCCGGTGCACAGGAGCCAGGTGAGCACGCCCGGGACCGGTGTGGTCACGGTGACGACCCGGGTCATGCAGTATGGACACGTGAACGGTACCGGATCTGGGGACAGCAGCCTCGGCACCCTGAACAATTCTTGGGGGAGGGGGAGGGAAGGGACATGTCAGACCCCATGCCACACCCCAGTTCCCCCAATCCTGTATCCACCACGGGGGGCCCGCCCCACCTGCAGTTTCTTCGTGCTCTGCTGAGTCCCCCAGGCCATCCTGATGGGCCCAGCTCCCCCCTTCACCACCCCCTACCCACCAGCCTCCAGGGCTCAGGGCCCTCGCTCAGTTAAGACCTCCCGCATTTATTTCACAGGCGTTTGTAGAGGAATAGCTCCAATTTTTTTTTTTAAAGCAATAACTCTAAGTGACACTCTTGGAGAAGCAGTAGCTTGAGAACTGCTGCTGCTGCTGCTGCTAAGTCGCTTCAGTCGTGTCCGACTCTGTGCGACCCCATAGAGGGTAGCCCACCAGGCTCCCCCATCCCTGGGATTCTCCAGGCAAGAACACTGGAGTGGGTTGCCATTTCCTTCTCCCATGCATGAAAGTGAAGTTGCTCAGTTGTGTCCAACTCTTTGCGACCCCATGGACTGTAGCCCACCAGGCTCCTCCATCCATGGGATTTTCCAGGCAAGAGTACTGGAGTGGGGTGCCATTGCCTTCTCCGAGCTTGAAAACAACAACCCCCTATAAAAACTTCCTTTTGGTATTCTTGCCTCTTCTTACCCAGGCACAGCGTTTTTCTGGGGTGACGGTTCCAGAAAAAAAACCTGATCTGTATTTAGCTTTTTTAAACACAACGAGCATTTTTATAATCTTGGGTGTGCAGAGAGGTGAGGTCTTTGGTGGTGGCTGAATATTTTGTTAAGAAACTAGGATTCCAGAGAGTTTTCATGCTCTAGATGGAAGGCTTGTGTCTGGTCAGGGTGGACTGTCGAGCCATGAGGAGGGGCCTATGACCGTTACAGACTTTGGGTTCCCGAGGGGCCGAGGGGAGGGGATGTTGGAGTTTAGAGAGCTGGGCTCTAATGTGGGGGTGCCACCCCACCCCTAGTTTGGCAGGAAACCAAGGGAAAGAACTACGTTTGGCTAGACAGGGGTGACCCATGGTTTAAAGCTCACTCTCCCACACCAGACTTGACAACCCAGCCCAGCAGCTCTCAAGCTTTTTCTTTGTTTAAAAATCCCTCCCCCACCTCCAGATTTCCCTGGGGGTCCAGTAGTTGGTACTCCACACCTCCTTGCTAGGGGCATAGTTTCGATCCTTGGTCGGGGAACTAAGATCCCACAAGTCGCTGTGCAGTGGAGCCAAAAATAAGTCTCCCCAAAGCCCAGACCCTACAAGGTTGGGTGGCTGGGTGGGTGGCATCTGAATTCTTCTCCTCTTTGGTTTCAAGAGCGATGGATTTACAGAGTTGAGAAGAGGGCTTCTCTTCATAGACATTTCCTGAGCACCCACTGTGTCCTAACCCCTTCCGCCAATGACTGCACATCAGAGGGAAGGGCTCCAGGCCATGGGCAGAGTGGGGGTCACAGGTGTGGAGGCGGCGATCGCACCACTCGGGGGGCAGGACGTATGCCTTACCAGAGGAGGTGCTATTCGGACAGTCTTGGCGAGTGGTCAGGGTGGTGCTGGGTGTGAGACAGGAAAAGCCTGGGGAAGTGGGCGTGGAGTGGGAGGAGGAGGGGACAGCAGGAACACTCACCTGGATAAACAGACATCGGGGGAGGAGGTGGAGGCGCTCCAAGTCCTGGAGGCGAAGGAGAATAAGGAGGAGGAGGCCCTTGGAGGAGGAAAGGAGAAACACCCTTAGATCCTTAGAAGGCTGACTGCATGCCAGGTGCTGAGCTGAAAACTTGGCTGGTCTGAAGCAGGGACCCATTTTACAGGAGAGAAAGCTGAGGCCTGGAGGGATGGATCAAGTTGCCAGCGGTATTTCAGCCAGCAGATGGAAGAGCTTGGATTTGAACCCAGGCATTTCTAAACCCCTGTGCTCTGGATGTCCCAGGATGCCAGCTCTTCTTGGAGGCAATGCCAGGGGCTTGAGGCTGCAGAAATAACATGGACCCCATAATCTATCCTTCTCTTTCTTTCCTTCTTTTTGTAATCCCTGGAGAAGGAAATGGCAACCCACTCCAGTATTCTTGCNCTCGGAAGCAGCGAGGACTCACGGGGGGCCAAGCCCAGCCTGCGAGCCCCCCACCCCATCCCTAGGGCTGCCCGGCCAGCAGGGTGGGCTAGGAAACCACCCTTCCCTCCACCCCCCATGCCAGCAATCCCCCCAAACCAGCAGGCTCCCAGCACGGATGCCCAGGGCCCCGGCGGAGGCGAGGGGGGGCACTCACCCAGCCACGAAGATGCCGGTGCACAGGAGCCAGGTGAGCACGCCCGGGACCGGTGTGGTCACGGTGACGACCCGGGTCATGCAGTATGGACACGTGAACGGTACCGGATCTGGGGACAGCAGCCTCGGCACCCTGAACAATTCTTGGGGGAGGGGGAGGGAAGGGACATGTCAGACCCCATGCCACACCCCAGTTCCCCCAATCCTGTATCCACCACGGGGGGCCCGCCCCACCTGCAGTTTCTTCGTGCTCTGCTGAGTCCCCCAGGCCATCCTGATGGGCCCAGCTCCCCCCTTCACCACCCCCTACCCACCAGCCTCCAGGGCTCAGGGCCCTCGCTCAGTTAAGACCTCCCGCATTTATTTCACAGGCGTTTGTAGAGGAATAGCTCCAATTTTTTTTTTTAAAGCAATAACTCTAAGTGACACTCTTGGGGAAGCAGTAGCTTGAAAACTGCTGCTGCTGCTGCTGCTAAGTCGCTTCAGTCGTGTCCGACTCTGTGCGACCCCATAGAGGGTAGCCCACCAGGCTCCCCCATCCCTGGGATTCTCCAGGCAAGAACACTGGAGTGGGTTGCCATTTCCTTCTCCCATGCATGAAAGTGAAGTTGCTCAGTTGTGTCCAACTCTTTGCGACCCCATGGACTGTAGCCCACCAGGCTCCTCCATCCATGGGATTTTCCAGGCAAGAGTACTGGAGTGGGGTGCCATTGCCTTCTCTGAGCTTGAAAACAACAACCCCCTATAAAAACTTCCTTTTGGTATTCTTGCCTCTTCTTACCCAGGCACAGCGTTTTTCTGGGGTGACGGTTCCAGAAAAAAAACCTGATCTGTATTTAGCTTTTTTAAACACAACGAGCATTTTTATAATCTTGGGTGTGCAGAGAGGTGAGGTCTTTGGTGGTGGCTGAATATTTTGTTAAGAAACTAGGATTCCAGAGAGTTTTCATGCTCTAGATGGAAGGCTTGTGTCTGGTCAGGGTGGACTGTCGAGCCATGAGGAGGGGCCTATGACCGTTACAGACTTTGGGTTCCCGAGGGGCCGAGGGGAGGGGATGTTGGAGTTTAGAGAGCTGGGCTCTAATGTGGGGGTGCCACCCCACCCCTAGTTTGGCAGGAAACCAAGGGAAAGAACTACGTTTGGCTAGACAGGGGTGACCCATGGTTTAAAGCTCACTCTCCCACACCAGACTTGACAACCCAGCCCAGCAGCTCTCAAGCTTTTTCTTTGTTTAAAAATCCCTCCCCCACCTCCAGATTTCCCTGGGGGTCCAGTAGTTGGTACTCCACACCTCCTTGCTAGGGGCATAGTTTCGATCCTTGGTCGGGGAACTAAGATCCCACAAGTCGCTGTGCAGTGGAGCCAAAAATAAGTCTCCCCAAAGCCCAGACCCTACAAGGTTGGGTGGCTGGGTGGGTGGCATCTGAATTCTTCTCCTCTTTGGTTTCAAGAGCGATGGATTTACAGAGTTGAGAAGAGGGCTTCTCTTCATAGACATTTCCTGAGCACCCACTGTGTCCTAACCCCTTCCGCCAATGACTGCACATCAGAGGGAAGGGCTCCAGGCCATGGGCAGAGTGGGGGTCACAGGTGTGGAGGCGGCGATCGCACCACTCGGGGGGCAGGACGTATGCCTTACCAGAGGAGGTGCTATTCGGACAGTCTTGGCGAGTGGTCAGGGTGGTGCTGGGTGTGAGACAGGAAAAGCCTGGGGAAGTGGGCGTGGAGTGGGAGGAGGAGGGGACAGCAGGAACACTCACCTGGATAAACAGACATCGGGGGAGGAGGTGGAGGCGCTCCAAGTCCTGGAGGCGAAGGAGAATAAGGAGGAGGAGGCCCTTGGAGGAGGAAAGGAGAAACACCCTTAGATCCTTAGAAGGCTGACTGCATGCCAGGTGCTGAGCTGAAAACTTGGCTGGTCTGAAGCAGGGACCCATTTTACAGGAGAGAAAGCTGAGGCCTGGAGGGATGGATCAAGTTGCCAGCGGTATTTCAGCCAGCAGATGGAAGAGCTTGGATTTGAACCCAGGCATTTCTAAACCCCTGTGCTCTGGATGTCCCAGGATGCCAGCTCTTCTTGGAGGCAATGCCAGGGGCTTGAGGCTGCAGAAATAACATGGACCCCATAATCTATCCTTCTCTTTCTTTCCTTCTTTTTGTAATCCCTGGAGAAGGAAATGGCAACCCACTCCAGTATTCTTGCTGGAGAATCCCATGGACTGAGGAGCTTGGCAGGCTACAGTCCATGGGGGCTGCAAAGAGTCAGACATGACTGAGTGACTAACACTTTCATAATCAGCCCTTATTATGTGCCAGACTCTGTGCCAAACACTTTACATGCCTTACTTTGTTTACTCTCACCAAAACACCAGTAAGGTAGATTGTGGCATTATTCCAATTTTGCAGATGTGGAAGCTAGGCTCAAAGAGGTTAAGCAGCTTGCCTGATGTCAACCAGCACAAACGTCAGAGTCAAGGATGGAACTGAAGTTGGCCTGCTTCCTGAGAGTGCCGTGTCCCTTGCCTCTGGTCAGGATGGCTCCAGAAGATGCAGCATTCCATCTGCTGCTTCCAAGAAGAACTGTCTGGGCCCCAGGCCGGCCTCCTTCTTCAGCCTTGTCTCCCTCCTGCCCTACCGGGGCTCAGTCCCTCACCTCCCAGGAGTCAGCCCTCAGCCCGCCCCCAGGGCCCTCAGAAGCCTTGTTTCCCAGGCCCTGGAAACAGGCATGAGGCTGTTTGGAGGAGGAAATTCTGGGATCCCAAGTATCCAGAGGGGGGTCTGGAGAAGACGAGGGGAGGCCCTGAATCTTAACCAGTGTGGGCAATGGGTGAGGTCCCTGTGTGTTTTTACTGGAAACCTCTCCAGGGCCTTGTGTGGGGACCTGGCCCTCTCAGGAGAGGAATCTCAAGGCTTGAGGGGGGCACCTGGGCTGTCCCCACCCATGCCTCCTCCCATAGTAGGGGCAACCAGAGAATAGGAAACCCCTCCCCACTTCCCACCACTCAGTCTAGGCTCTGTGGGACCGAGGGTGGTTTCTCTCCTATTTGGTCACTGCAGCCCTGCCTGGGCTGGAATTTGTACCCATTTTACAGATGCACAAACTAAAGGTCAGGAATTAAACCACCTGGCCTGGGACCACCAGCTGGAAAGTCCTTCTGAGCTCAGACCCGGTTACCAACTGCCCAGCCCTACATCCATCATCTCTTTGAACCCTCCCAACCCTTTCTGAGATGAGAAAAGAGGTTTGGGGACTTACCTGAGGCCATGGCAGCGTGGCCGGGACCCTCCCCCCACCAGCCCCCAGGGCATTCCAGATTGCCTCTGGCCCCTGGGTGGGCTGTGGGTGGAGGGCCATGTCATACCTACTATGAGGGCATCATCAGTCTATGGATAGTTTGAGGGTACAGGCCGTGGGGGCCCCACCTTGTCCCCATCAGGTCTCTTGGTCCCCGGGTGGGCGAGGGCAATGTGACTTGTGGGTGAGGACGGGAATCAGACCCAGTTCAGCAAGGAGACCCGTAGCCTCCCTGCCTCTGCCTGGAGGCCCCTGCAGTCAGCATGTCACCTGAATGAGGAGACCCTCACCCTGGGCGTAGTACCCTCCTGGGGTCCAGGAGGACTGTTCCAGCAATGGTGTCGCGGCAGCTTTGGGTTCCAAGCTCGGGGCGGCCCGGTGCTGGCCTCGGGAGGCTCCCATCCTGCGGCCTGGCTGCCCGCAGGAGGCGGGAGTGCAGGTCACCCCAGTGCCTCTTGCTGGGCCTGGCTTGGGTGGAACAGCCATTGTGATGTGTATCCTCACAGT
>SJYW01012167.1:1989252-2002687 GCA_006410735.1 Raphicerus campestris | reverse complement strand
TCTCTTTCCCCCTACCCCCCGCCCGTCTCTACCCAATCTGAGCCCAGCTCTCCCCAGCGCAGCGGAGGGCAATGCGGCCCAAGCCGGCCTCCGGGCTCTTTTCGTGAACCTCTTCGTGCTTCCTGGGACCCCGCTGTCCTACTGACCCGTTTGTCCCAAGTGCCCCCAATCTGCGGGGTTGGGGCTCAGTTGCTCTGGAGGTGGAGAGGGGAAGGGCAGCGTCTCTGCCTCAGTTTATAGGTGAGGCACCTGGGTGGACTAGGGTGACTTTGTGACTCATCTGGTGGGCCTCTCATGCTGGCTGAGAGGTGGGCCGGGCCAGTAACCCCATAACCAGTACTACCTTGCTGGGGGGAGCTCCTTAGAAATACAGAATGTGGGACCCTATACCTGTCTTAAGAAAGTGTTCTGTCCTGTTCCCATTGTGTGGGCTGGAACTCATTCGCACCTGCCAGCAGGTGCCTGGCCCCCTGGCTAGGAGTTATCTAAACGTGGTACCCTGACCTGGCCTCCCCCATCCAGAAACCCAGGGAAGTCTCCACATCCCATTTTTCAGAGTAGGCTTGATGAGATCTGGCTTTGCTGCCAGGCTGAGAAAGCAGCTCAGTTCTTTCTCCCACCCCGATCTTCCTGCCGTCAAGGGCCTGAAAGCTACCGAGAATGGAGGAGCCTTGTGAAATGAGCTGCAAACATCTCAGTAAAGTGTACATGACTGATAACACTGCCAAGGACCCCTTCCTGGAGTCAGCAACCTGTTACGTGGCTTAAGACAGACTTGTCTTATTTATTTGTTTTGGCTGTGTTGTGTCTTTGTTGCTGCGTGGGCTTTTCTCTCACTGAGGTGAGAGGAGGCTACTCTTTGGTTGTGGTGCTAGGAATTCTCATTGTCGCTTAGCTCTCGGGGACTGGAGCTTCAGAGGTTGTGGCTCCTGGGCTGTAGAGCACAGTCTAAATAGTTTTGGCGCATGGGCTTAGTTGCTCCTCTGCACCAGGGATCGAACCTGTGTCTCCTGTATTGGCAGGTGGATTCTTATCCACTGAGCCACCAAGGAAGCTTCAGACTTGCCCTTGATATGACTGGTAGGGCTTGAGGCCGAGAGGGCAGGAAGGCAGGAGCTCTGCATGACTGGGTAGGTCTCCAGTCCCTGGATGTGTGGGTTGCTGGAAGAGGGGCTGGGAAAACCAGAGCCTGATGCCCAGCTGAGCTCTGTGAACCCTCCTGGAGGACCCACAGGGCCTATGGGAAATTCCCAGGTTATTTTGGGCTGAGGCCCCCTTCCTGCCCTTTCCCAGGGTAAAGGCCTTTCTGGTGCCGGGGGCGGGGTTGCTCCCTGCACCCCTCCCTGCCCAGTCCATTGGTGTTCACATGTATGCACGCACTTGTGTGTCTGGCTTCACACACATGCATGTGCACACATACACGTGCACCACACACACAGCCACACACATATACACATGTGCAAGCACTCATGCAGAAATGTGTGCACACAGCTCAGCAGCTGTGACAGGCCTTGGCCATGACACCTGGTCTGAATTTGCTGCCAGCCTGAAGCCCATCTCAGGTCTGGCCCAGAGCCTCGGTCTCTTGTGAACCTCTGCAGACTGCCTGCAGCTGTAGGGAGTTGATGAAGCTGTAGGGAGGTGAGAGGTCCTGGAGCAGGGGCTAGTGGCAGAGGGTAGGCCCTGCCTCCTCCAGGGCCAGCTTCAAGGCCCTCCCTCTGGCCTTACTGGGAGAGCAGTTGCTGGATGGAAGTGTGAGAGTGGGAGGGTGTGCTGCATACCCAGCCCCCCATTTGTGTTTGCAGGGGCCCGCTGCCGACCCCAGAGCCGGCTCCTGGGTGACTGGCTCCCGCCTCCACGAGCTGGTTTCCTTACAGCTGGACTTTAACCCAGGCCTTCCCACACAGAGGCCCTTCACTCCTCCTTGTCCCCGCCCCCCACCCCCACAGGCTGGTGGGGGTGGCTGGCTCCCATCCAGGTCTACACCTGCTTCAGCTGTGCTCTGCAGGGATGGCCCTCTGGAGGCGCAGGCAGGGTGGTGGTTGAAGCCCCTGCTCCCTTCCCCAACTCTCTCCCTGAGGCTCTGCGGCCCTCCGTGCCTCTGTTTCTCCCACTGGCAAGTGCGCATGCACGCAGCCCCCACCTGTTGCACGACTGTGCCGGGCGCCCGGCTCATAGTGCATGTGAACGCCAGTGGGGGCTCCCGGTCCAGAGGTTGGTCAGCGGGAACCCTGCTCTGTCCCAGCCCCAGTGCCGGGGCCCAGGACGTGGAGGGACTCCATGTTACCCTCAGGCTGCTCTGTCCCCAAGCCGGGGGCTTCCATTGGAATCTCTGCAGGACTGGGTGTCCTGAGAGAGTCAAAGGGGCTGGGGAGGAGACAGAGGGGGCCCCAACTGAGACCTGCTTTACGGGGAGGTGGGGAGTGGGGAACAGTCAGACGGATGGACATGAGCAAGAAGAGTGGAGACCCCAGGGGACGACGATGATGCCCTAATTTCTGAGCTGGCCTGCCCCTCCACCCGCTCATCACCTGCCTCTCACCCCTCCTTCCCCAGTGACCCCCGCAACCCCCAGTCTCCTTGCTGGCCTTTAGTCACACCTGCCTCTTGCCAACCTCAGGGCCTTTGCACAGGCTGTTTCCACAATGGGAGAACCTCCCTCTGTTTTACAAATGGCCCACTCTTGTTTGTTTGTTTGTTTATTGTTTTTGGCTTTGCTGGGTCTTCCTTGTAGTGCATGGGCTTCTCGTTGCGTTGGCTTCTCTTGTTGCAGAGCATGGACTCAGTAGTTGTGACTCATGGGCTTAGTTGCCCTGCAGTATGTGGAAGCTTCCCAGACCAGGGATTGAACCTGTGTCCCCTGCCCTGGCAGGTGGATTCTTAACTACTGGACCACCAGGGAAACCCCGCTGTCTGTGTCTCTACTGCCGAAAAACAGAGCCTGCCATCAGGCACATGTTTGTTGAATGACTTTATGATGACGGTTATAACAAAATTGTAGCTGATCCTTAAATGCTCACTTGTTCTGGGTGGAGCGTATGCAGAATGCTTAAAACATGTATTATGCCATTTCAACTTATTGACGCTGGTGTAAAGTCAGGACTGTTAAAAAAAATCTCCAGGTTCCAGAAACAGAAACCAAGGTCCAAATAACTTGGCCAAGATCACACAGCTGGAAGGGTGGGATTTAAAGTCAGAGGTTCCTGACAGCAGGGAAAAGAGGGAGATTTTGGGTGGGAGTGGGGAAAGCTGTTCCCCACCTCACCCTGGTGTCCTCAGGCCTCAGTGGTTCCCACCGGCTGTCCTGGGTGTGGAGCCCTCCCTTTTTCTGAACTGGCCTCCTTCCCAGAACCCCAGGCATTGGAACATTCTAGGACTCTATGACCTGTGCTGGTGGGTCATGCTGGAGCCTTGACCCCAAGCTGCTGGGGCCTTTCTGAGGTGGGGGCTCCCGGGACTCGCGGTCCTCCCTGGCTGCGGCCGCAGCTGAGAGAAGGGTCAGGAGGTACTATGTCGCTTCCTCCAGGGAGCCAGCTGGCTGTCTCCCCTCCCAGCCAGACGGAGCTGAGTCCTGAAAGGGGAGTGTGTAGGGGGCTGTGGGGCCACGTGGAGGGAGCCAATTCGTCCTCTTGGGGGGCAGAGGTGGGCCTGTCCCCCGAGGAATCAGGCCTGGCTCTCAGGCATTTTGGGGGCAGAGAGGCGTTACTGGGCCATGCAGGTTGAAAGCTGGTTCCCTGGGTCGCATGCATGCCTACAGACCAGGAAAGCCAGGGCAGTGGCGGGGGATGGGGTGGTGGTGGGGAGGTGGACTGGAAGCTCTGGTTGTCAGCTGCTAGTTTTCTCAAACCTAGCTGGAAACGTTGCCTGGGGGAGGGGGGCAAACTTCTGAGATGTTTAAAAGATAGCTCGTGCTTTAAATATGAAAACCTCGTGTGAACCTCTCAGAACCCTGTGAATGGGGTGGGGAGTGACATCCTGGGAATGAAGTGGGGGGTGATATCTAGTCAGGCTCCTCTCCTTCCTAGGGCCCGCACCTGCCCCATCTGAACCCCCAACACCAACCCTGAGCAGGTGCTGTGTGACGCCCACCCAGCTGCACCGATGTGCAGAGTTGATCCCAGACAGCGGAAAGGACTCAGCCAAGGTCCTTTGGGTCCTGGGTTTTGGCTCTTTCTTCATGGCCTTGAGCCAAGGCCACCAGCAAGTTGGGTACAGCGGCCATGTGCTGCTCTCAAGACAGGAATGTAGATCCTCTCTCTCCAGCTGGGTCTGCCCCTGGCCTCTGATGTGTGTTAGGGGTCATGGAGGGAATTCCATTTCTCAGCAGCCTGGATCTGAGTCAGGGGCCTGGTGGCTGGAGATGCTGCCTTTGAAATGCCCCTGCCTACTCCCCCTGGCCCCCTGGGGTTTCTCCTGGACGTGGGCTTGACTTGGGGTCCGAGCCCTTTTTGATTTGTGTCCCTGAGTTTCCTGAAGGAGCGCTGATTGCGGGTCCCTTTTTCGCTTTCCCTTCCCCATAGTGCCTGGCACTTAGTAGGGGTTGGGAAATGTTTGATGAGTGGCGGAGTCCTCATCCAGGTGGTTGGCACTGAAGCTTTCCTGCCTGTCCTGTCTGCCTACCTCCTTCTCTCCTTCCTTTTTCTCTCCCTCCCTCCCTTTCACAAGAATTTACCAAGTGCCTGAGTGTGCCAGGGCTTCCCGGGTGGTGCTAGTGGTAAAGAATCTGCCTTCTGATGCAGGAGACCTAAGAGACTCGAGTTCGTTCCCTGGGTCAGGAAGATCCTTTGGCGAAGGGAATAGCTACCCACTCCAGTATTTTTGGTGGGGAATCCCATGGACAGAGGAGCCTGGTGGGCTATATAGTCCATAGGGTTGCAAAGAGTTGGGCACGACTGAAGCAGCTTAGCTCGCATGCATGCCGAGTGTGCCAGAGCCTGTGCTGTGGGTCCTGGGAACAAAGAGGGGGCCAGTGGTGTCCTCGTGGTGTTTCTGTGTGGAGCTGTCATAGAGGGAGGCGCACGGCTGAAACAGGAGCGCAGACCAGGCACCTGCCCCGACTGGGATGAGCGGGCACGTTTCTGGAGCAGGTGACGTCCACGCCGAGTGAGCCTGGAGCCTGCCTTCCACAGCCAGAGGAATATTCAAGTCTCAGATGACAGACTGTCCGGCGTGAGCGTGGGGAGGCATCTGGAGAGCCCCCCTAGCAAGGCGTGAGCCCCTGAGAGCCCTCCATCTCTCTCCAGGTCAGCCATGTCATCTGAGCCTCCTCCTCCATCCCAGCCCCCCACCCACCAGTCCTCAGCTGGGCTGCTGGACACCCAACAGGCCCGGGATCGCTCACCATCCCCGCTTCGGGGCAATGTGGTGCCGAGCCCACTGCCCACTCGCCGCACCAGGACCTTCTCAGCGTGAGTCTCGGGCTTCCCCAGACAGTCGCCTCCCTGTCTATCACATGGGAAACTTGTGGATTGGGAAAGGGCTGATGGTGGAAACCTGGGCAGGCACCTTGTAAACCCTGCAACCGCACCACCCCCAGGCCCCTCTCTGAGCCTGTCATGAGCTGCGGGTGAGGGATGAGGGTGGCCAGGGATAGGAAATCGCTGGGGTCTTAGATCATCGGGCTTTAACCACACAACAAGCCCCTTTTTCCCGGGAGCCCTTGACCTTATCAGCTGCAAAACGTGGACAGTAGCAGGTTGGCCACTGTGCTGCAGGAGAGCCACACGGCGCCTGGCAGGTGCAAAGCTCAGGCCAATATGTGGAGGCTGCTGTTAAGTTAGCCTTCAGAGGGAGGGATGCTCTGGGGATTTTACTCAGACAGGGCCAGTGGGGCCTGAGAAAAGTTTGCCAGCATCATTCAGAGAGTCACTGTCACCAGGGTCTCTGAATGGCTCCCAGAGTTGTGCAGTGCATAACCTGCACAACTGTACATGGTGGTCCTGCCCAGAATACCCTGGGGCACAGCCATGGGTGGGAACTGGGAAGAGCTGGGTGTGCCCCTGAGAGCAGGGGGCTGTCCTAGAGGGCTGCTGGGGGCCCCTCATGCTCTCCACTCTCTGTCAGGACGGTGCGGGCTTCCCAGGGCCCGGTCTACAAAGGAGTCTGCAAATGCTTCTGTCGGTCCAAGGGCCACGGCTTCATCACCCCAGCTGACGGCGGCCCGGACATCTTCCTGCATATCTCCGAGTGAGTCAGAGGCTGATCCAGGTGCTCTGGGGCTAGGGTGGGCACCATGGCCTGGAGGAGGCAGGAGGAGTGTGTGAACTCTGCTGGGTGGGTGCCAAGTGTGATGAGGCTGTGTGGGCCAGGCTTGTGTGACAGTGTTCAGGGCTGGGGGTGTGAGCCTGTACGTGGTGGTGGCAGCGTGTGAGACACTGGAGGCGACTGTGTGTGTGTGTGTCTGTGGGTGCACACACGTGTGTCTCTGTGTGCATATGTCTGCATGTTTCTCTATGTGTGTACGCGCATGTGTGTCTCTGTATACATATGTCTGTGTGTATGTGTCTCTGTATGTGTGTGTCTCTGTGTGTGTTATTTTGTGTGTGCCCGTCTCTGTGTGTATGTGCGTGTGAGGTGAGAACCTCCTTTGGGCTTCTCTGGTGGCTCAGCTGGTAAAGAATCTGGCTGCAATGTGGGAGACCTGGGTTTGATCCCTGGGTTAGGAAGATCCCTTGGACAAGGGAAAGGCTATCCACTCTAGTATTCTGGCCTGGAGAATTCCATGGGCTGTATAGTCCATGGGGTCACAAAGAGTCAGACATGACTGAGCGACTTTCACTTTGGGGTGGGTCTGAGTGCCTGTGTGTGTCTGGTGGGCAGGCCTGGGTGTCCCTGGGAGTCCTGTGAGCCTAGGTTTGGCCTGGGGGTGGGTGCTTGCACTCCCCCGGGGCCCCTGCCCTGGTGAGGCTAGGGGCTGACTGAACTGTGCTCCAGGAAGGAAGTGTGGGGCTGGACCCTCTCTCCTGCCACTTGCTTACTGATGTCCTTCCTTCCTGAGTGTCTGGAAACCCTGGCGGGGAGAGAAGGTAGGGGGCGGGGCGCCCAGGGTGGGGCCCACACATCCTCTGCTTTGGGGCTGGAGGGCGCCCTGCAGGCTGGCCTCCACCTCTGGTCTTCTAAGCAGCCTGCAAATTTGTGCAGACCTAATCGGCTCCCCTACCCCATCCCCATCTTTGACCTCAGCAACCGCCCCCCCCCAATCTTTTCATCAGTGGCAGGCAAAGTACCCCACACAGCAGGCCTGACAATATGTAGAAACCATGTTTTGAAATTAGGCTACTTTGCAAATGTCTGCTGAGATGGAAGAGTTACCCTTTCTTACTCTCCTCCAACATCCCTACATGCCTGGTCTTCATAGACCCCCTGTACAATGTAGACACGAGGATGCTGCTAAAGCAATGCCTTTTGACATACGTATGAATCATACATGGATGTAGAAATACATATCTATATTGCCTCTTATTCCGGTAGGAGTTGTAGTGGTTGACAAGGATAGAAACAATGCGCTAACAAAAATTAGTGAGGAAAGCAGGCAGTTGGGGCAGAGAAGAAAGATGGCGTTTGGTTTCACTGCTGGCAGGGGGCTGCACCTTTACTCCTGAGCTTCCTGGTGGCCACAGCAAAGAGGGCAGTGCCATTTGCAATGTGATTCTTCAATCAAGGCCATATTATAGTCCCAGGGGAGAGCTGACTGGATTTGGCCTTCAGGATCTGAAGGGGATATTCCTTCTGGTGGTGGGGGGGCCGGTGGGTAAAGCCAAGGGGGCATCAAGATGGGGACCTCTTTATCCCGGGTGAGACGGTGACTCATGTCCTGTAGAAAAAGAGGGAAAAGGACTTTCTGGAAAGATCCGTGGGATTCTGAGGAACTGAACAGCAGAGGTGCAGCCTGGTTTCCAGGACTCCTGAACTGGGCAGGGGGTTGTACCTGCTGCTCAGGAAACCACCGCGGGGTCATCCTCCGACTCTGATTCTCAGGCTCAAGAATGCCTCTCCTGGCTCTTCCATCCATAAGGCCCAGGGCGCCCACGTGTAACTGCCCTGTGAGCATCCCTGGGGGCGGGGCTCCATCTCTGTCTCCACAGCCGAGGTCCCGGGAAAGGAGCTGATTGGGTCAGGGGACCCTCAGTCACGACCGAGGGCCCCGGTGGCTCCTCCCCCAGGGGCAGGGTCGGGGGCAGCTCCTCTTCCAGGCGTCCTGGCTTCTCCCTGCGCCAGCCCTGAGTATCTCTCCTTGCCCCGCAGCGTGGAGGGGGAGTACGTCCCCATGGAAGGCGACGAGGTCACCTATAAGATGTGCTCCATCCCGCCCAAGAACGAGAAGCTGCAGGCCGTGGAGGTGGTCATCACCCACCTGGCGCCGGGCACCAAGCACGAGACCTGGTCCGGCCATGTCGTCAGCTCCTAGGAGCGGCGGAGGCACCCTGGCTCCCTGGCTCTGGGGAGGTCCCGGGGCAGGAGGAGGCAGGACCAGACGGGAGAGGACAACTGTGCTTGTGCCGCTTGAGATGGGGCGTCGGAAAGGGGGGTAGCGTGGTCCCTGTCAAGTGTCTCCTGGAGGAAGAGGTTGGAGACGGGGGCGGGCACGGGGGTGCCCTCGGCCACCAGCACAGCCTCCAACCACCGCAACCAACACCTCACCATCTGAAAAACATTAAAAGCATTGAAAAAGGAGAGGCGCTCCCTGGTGGCTGAGTGGAGGGTCTGANTCCACCTCTGGTCTTCTAAGCAGCCTGCAAATTTGTGCAGACCTAATCGGCTCCCCTACCCCATCCCCATCTTTGACCTCAGCAACCGCCCCCCCCCAATCTTTTCATCAGTGGCAGGCAAAGTACCCCACACAGCAGGCCTGACAATATGTAGAAACCATGTTTTGAAATTAGGCTACTTTGCAAATGTCTGCTGAGATGGAAGAGTTACCCTTTCTTACTCTCCTCCAACATCCCTACATGCCTGGTCTTCATAGACCCCCTGTACAATGTAGACACGAGGATGCTGCTAAAGCAATGCCTTTTGACATACGTATGAATCATACATGGATGTAGAAATACATATCTATATTGCCTCTTATTCCGGTAGGAGTTGTAGTGGTTGACAAGGATAGAAACAATGCGCTAACAAAAATTAGTGAGGAAAGCAGGCAGTTGGGGCAGAGAAGAAAGATGGCGTTTGGTTTCACTGCTGGCAGGGGGCTGCACCTTTACTCCTGAGCTTCCTGGTGGCCACAGCAAAGAGGGCAGTGCCATTTGCAATGTGATTCTTCAATCAAGGCCATATTATAGTCCCAGGGGAGAGCTGACTGGATTTGGCCTTCAGGATCTGAAGGGGATATTCCTTCTGGTGGTGGGGGGGCCGGTGGGTAAAGCCAAGGGGGCATCAAGATGGGGACCTCTTTATCCCGGGTGAGACGGTGACTCATGTCCTGTAGAAAAAGAGGGAAAAGGACTTTCTGGAAAGATCCGTGGGATTCTGAGGAACTGAACAGCAGAGGTGCAGCCTGGTTTCCAGGACTCCTGAACTGGGCAGGGGGTTGTACCTGCTGCTCAGGAAACCACCGCGGGGTCATCCTCCGACTCTGATTCTCAGGCTCAAGAATGCCTCTCCTGGCTCTTCCATCCATAAGGCCCAGGGCGCCCACGTGTAACTGCCCTGTGAGCATCCCTGGGGGCGGGGCTCCATCTCTGTCTCCACAGCCGAGGTCCCGGGAAAGGAGCTGATTGGGTCAGGGGACCCTCAGTCACGACCGAGGGCCCCGGTGGCTCCTCCCCCAGGGGCAGGGTCGGGGGCAGCTCCTCTTCCAGGCGTCCTGGCTTCTCCCTGCGCCAGCCCTGAGTATCTCTCCTTGCCCCGCAGCGTGGAGGGGGAGTACGTCCCCATGGAAGGCGACGAGGTCACCTATAAGATGTGCTCCATCCCGCCCAAGAACGAGAAGCTGCAGGCCGTGGAGGTGGTCATCACCCACCTGGCGCCGGGCACCAAGCACGAGACCTGGTCCGGCCATGTCGTCAGCTCCTAGGAGCGGCGGAGGCACCCTGGCTCCCTGGCTCTGGGGAGGTCCCGGGGCAGGAGGAGGCAGGACCAGACGGGAGAGGACAACTGTGCTTGTGCCGCTTGAGATGGGGCGTCGGAAAGGGGGGTAGCGTGGTCCCTGTCAAGTGTCTCCTGGAGGAAGAGGTTGGAGACGGGGGCGGGCACGGGGGTGCCCTCGGCCACCAGCACAGCCTCCAACCACCGCAACCAACACCTCACCATCTGAAAAACATTAAAAGCATTGAAAAAGGAGAGGCGCTCCCTGGTGGCTGAGTGGAGGGTCTGAGCCCCGCTCAGGGGCCGGGTCGGGCGTCTTCCTAGGCCCGCAGTCCCTCCCACAACCCCTTCCCCGCTCCCCCCTCCCCCGCCCTGGAATTGAAGGCTGAGAATCCCCAGATTGGTCCTCTGGGTAGTGACATGGACCCTGAGTAATTTCCCAGGAAGAATTTTCACCCAAACGTGTGCACCATCCCGCGCTCCGCCCCCATGCGTGAGTCTCTCCTTGGCCCCAGGCAGAGCAGACTTTTCTGGTTCTGAGCTAGTTGTTCCAAGGGGCTGGGGGCGGGGAGCGAGGGGGTCTTGGCGTCTCTGCAGCAGGAGGTGAAACTGGGTGTCTGGCAGCCCTGAGTCCTCCATGTGGCAGCCGTGTGCTCAGAGGCGTCATTCTCTTTGAAGCCTGGTCCTGTCGGTGTGTCTGTGGTTGAGCGATCCTGGCTCAGCCACCCATCCGGGAGGTGGTGGGGAGGGGCGGGGAGTGTGGAGACCGGGAGGGTGTTTGTTTCCAAAGGGACCTTTCTCGGGATCCATCTAGAAAAGAGCAGGTGGTTTGCTTCCTGGAGCCTGGCGAAGTCACAAGTTGAAGGAGAAAAAAGCCTTTGGTGGAGTTTTCTAGAAAACTGGTGTGAACTGCTTAGGATCTTTTTTTTTTCTTTAAGAACTCAAGCTCTCGCCAGAGCCAGTTCTGTTTGCACTTTGCTGTTGACATTGCAGACGTTTGTGGATATTTCCAGTAAACAGATCCTTAAGGCTTTCCTTTGGTGTGGCTTGGTTCGGCTTTAGTTGTGATTTAAAAATAGAAATAGCTGGGAAATATGGGAAACACATATTTCACACATCTTGAAATATGTGGCCACACCCATGAAATATGTAGTCAAGGGTCCATTTGGCAATACAGGGAGGCGCGAGCCCTTGAAAGATAGTGGGGCTTCATCCAGTGTATTTGAATTTCTGCGAGAGGGTCGGAGGCCAGAGCTATTTTGCTGAGGACCAGTGGAGTTGTGTGTGTTTTTTAAGTATAACTGATCTACAACACAGTCTTAGTTCCCCGTGTACAACACAGCGATTTGATATTTCCATACATCATGAAATGACACCAGAGTTGTTTTTAAGTAGGCTAGTAGTGTTAGTGACGAGTGCGCAGTGAAACGTCACAGTTAAGGAAGCTGATCTTTTTTCCCAGCCTTTTGTGCCCCCTTGAAGGGTCTTCCCCTCTCTGCCTTCTGCTGGCCCGCAGTGGCCGTCTCCTCTCCAGCCTTGGACGGTCCCCAGGTGGCCCATAGAGACACCTGTCTGTTGGGTATGGACCACACGTTGAGTGAAGTCACCCGGAGACCCATCCTTGAGGTTGAGAGCCTGTGTCTTTGCCACCCACTCCCTCAAACGACTCCGCTGCCTTGCCCTCACCCTGGTACATGGTTAGGCCTCCACGTGACCCCAGCAGCCTGCTAGTGGGCTGGAAGTCGGATCTGCTCCTCCAGGTGATGTGTGGGTCCTCTCGCTGGGAGACTCCTTTGTAAATGCTCCATTCTCACTTTGTGTTGTGAGGGCTGGAAGGGACCCCTCCCCACTCAAAGCACAATCTCGAGTTATCCCAGAGGCTCTGGGAGGATGGATGGTGTTTGCGACCAAGCTGGGGACAGAATCCGGATTCCTGACTCCAGGTCTTTCCTCACACCAGCACCTTTCTCAATAAACGATTTTGCCTTTGGGGTCTGTGTTAAGGTGGAATCTGGGTGGAATCTGGCTTCAGGGAGTTCTTCCTTGAAGCCAGCAGGTGGCGGGGGCAGAGAAGTGGGGAAGGGGACGTGCATCTCTCCAAAGGAGGCTGATACAGTCATTCCATCTTTTTTGGGGGGGATGAGTAAGAAAGTGGGATCATCCATGCCTTGTTCCTTAATCAGCACCCTTGCATGTAGGTGAGCTGAGCAAAGGGATGTGGCTTCCAGACAACAGAAAATGCCACTTGGCTGGCCAGCTGTGAAGTGCCCTGTTGATGCATTTCCCTGTTTCCAGTGTGAGCCCAGGTTTGGGGTTTCCAAGGGCATGGGGGTGGGTGGGGGGAATGCAGGGGGCAGGAGAGGCTGGGAAGGTCTTCCTTGGGCCCCTTGTCCCTCGAGAGGCAGGTGATGACTTTGGGGTGGTGCACAGGTGAACATCTTTAATTGAAGAGCATACTGATGGTCAGAGCACATGAGGAAAAATTATGACCAGCCCATGGAACTTGTTCAGGGAGAGGCTGGAGCCAGCATTTAGCATGAGGGAGGCTTCNCTTTGGGGTGGTGCACAGGTGAACATCTTTAATTGAAGAGCATACTGATGGTCAGAGCACATGAGGAAAAATTATGACCAGCCCATGGAACTTGTTCAGGGAGAGGCTGGAGCCAGCATTTAGCATGAGGGAGGCTTCGGTGGCAGCCAGGTTGCAGGGGACAGGAGGAGCTGCAGAAAGGGGTTTTGGGGTCTGTGGAGGGTTGGCAGGCAGGTGGGCAGATGTGGAGCCCCGGCCGAGGGGCCCTGCCTGGGGAGATGAGGAAGAGAGGAAGAGAGGAAGTGAATCTGGACCGCTGTGGCCGCCTCACCTCGCCCAGACGCATCCAAACCACACCCAGACATCTGCCCGGTCTGCTCTACTGGTTCTTCACCGGGCCTCCGCTGGACAGACCTGTCGTGCAGATCCCTCCCTTGGGATCAAGTTCAAGCTCCTCACTGAGGTTCAAAAGGGCCTTCCTGGTGCCAGTAGGCGCTGGTGTGGTCTTTCCCCTGAGGTTTCCTACGCTCTCAAGCCCAGGTCAGCTTCCATTAGTGCTGGGGGTGGGGTCTGGGGAAGGGGAAGAGGGAGGCAGGAAGCTTAACAGCCCCAGGCTGACCTGGGGTGACCTCTCTGCCTCCCTCTTGCTCAACACTGAGCTACTGTGTTTACATTTCTTGCGACAGTGTCTACCATCCTGGAACCTCGAAGGCAGGGAGGGACTCCCCTCGCCTGTCAGGGTTCACAGTCCTGCCTCACAGGGTTTTCTGGGGATGAAGTAAGTGGTGGCTCCCACTCTTCCAAGTGCTCCCCTGAAAAATCAGTTCTGTTGCGTGTGTGGTGGGGACTATAATCCCACCTGAGCGTCCGTGCTGAGTC
>SJYW01012167.1:1921173-1953938 GCA_006410735.1 Raphicerus campestris | reverse complement strand
GTCCCGGAGACACATTTGAGCAACATGGCAGAAGGACAGATGGGCTAAGAGGCAGGCAATTCTATAGGCAGAGGCGGGTGCGATCAACACGTGGAGGAGCTGTGCTGGGCCGTGGGCCGTCACCAGCCCCACGTGGCTTGTGAGCCCTGAACTGTGGCTGATCTGATCGGAGATGAGCGTTTAGAGATTTCACGAGAAAACGTGTAATCCTCACTAATAAGGCTTTACTTATCTTTTAAAATATTTACTTATTTGGCTGAGCTGGGTCTTAGTTGCAGCATGAGGGACCTAGTTCCCTGACCAGGGATCGAACGTGGGCTCCGTGCATTGGGAGTGTGGAGTCTTAGCCACTGGACCACCAGGGAGGTCCTGATAATGCTTTACAATGACTATATTTGACATGACTGTATTGTGGATATATTTGTTAAATAAAGCACATTAAAATGAATTTCACTTGTTCCTTTCTTTCCTAAAAACCAAAAAAAACCCAGGAATGCAGAAAGCTCACAAAATATATTACATTTCAGTTGGACAGTGCTGCTGTTGGGCAGAGAATGTTACAGTGAACAAAGAGCTATGGAAACAATTACGAGCTCTTCACACTCCTGAGGAATCTGAAAGTATCTATCCAGACATCATGGCCAGTGATTTAGTGAAATGCTGCTTTTCACCAAGCAAAGAGACGCAAGAAAAGCTGCTGAGGATCCCAGGTGAGCTCAGCAACAATACTGTGAGGATGAGCGCCAGGTGTGGGGCTGGGACCAGATTCCAGGCCAAGGCAGGCCACAGTTTACCAGGTGAGCTTGGGCACCGCTGTGAACCTCAGAAAGGGGCTAAGGGCACTCACCCTAAGCCCCCGAAGGAGCTCCTGAAATCTTTATGTACAAGTACTTTGCTAACTGAGTAGCAATGAAGACTCAATCAGGTAAAGTAAAAACAGCAAAGTCTCTCTCACTGGACCCTCCCCTGCTGTGCTCCACTTGCAGAGAAAGAGGCAAATGTATGTACACTGGATACACTATCCCAACCCCCCGCCCAGCTGTCCTGGACCCTGTACAGCCCAGCCGGTCCCCCACGCCATCTACATGTAAACGGGGGTGGGGGGGCAATGGTTATCATTCGGGGGCAGGGATCCTAGGCCTGTGGGTCCTAAACTGTCAGAAAAAGAGCTCAATTGTTTCCCCAGCTCAAGGACACATTATTACTCTCATTCTCAAGAAAGGGAGGGTGGCTGACACGTTGTTGAAAGGCTTCTAACACGGGGACTAAGGTGACTGACCAAGCACTCACTTCCCCACTGAAGATCTGGACTGACATCTCACTGCACCTTCCCGACCTATGTGGGGCACAAAATGAGGAAGAGAAATGTGGGCAAACGCTGCTCAAAGAGGGTCTCAGCTCTGCCTGCTGAATCCACCGGGAACCTTGGGCTAATTCAGTCACAACTCTGCATGCTGGTCTCTCACGAGATGACATCCTCTCTGAGAACAGGAGTGGATCTTACCCTCTTTTTATTTTCCCTTAATGCTTAGCCCAAAGTAAAGACTGAACTGACCTAGGATACTTCCTAGAACGGAGAATTTCTAACTTACGCAAATGTCAACACCACAGGGTAACAAACACTCATAGGTCACCTCCCAGTTCCAACAAAAATGGATCTGAGGGCCCACCCACCTCATCCACCCTGCTTCCTGGGACAGAGGAGAAAAGAGGAGAAAACCAAAAGCCCTGCCCTCTGAGAAGAGCAGCCGAGCAAGGGCACCTGATTCAAGAACTCAGTCTTCAAAGCACAGCATCTCTTGAAATTTAATTGCCGCTTAAGAAACGTTTCACCTCCTAATCACTAGGGTGTCACACATTAAGTGCAGAAAACAGAAGAGAATGAAAAGCATTTAAAAGAAACCACCTGTGACCTCATAACCCAGAAATAGCCACTGTTAGCATCCGGTCCGTTTCCTGCCAATCTTTTAATTATGGGCATGTGTGCATGTTACTGTTATTATTAAAAAAATGGGAATTGAGATGGTAAGTGTTTGGAACAAGAGGTAGGTTCACAAATCAATGTCTAGAGAGGCCAGAAAAATGAGACAAACAGCCTGTGAAAGGCTGGAGATGGTGGGGGCGGGGGGCAGCACTGTGCCTGTGCCCCTCTCCAGCTGCTGCCATGCTGAGGGCGGGCGCTGAACTACTGGGTCTTCAGATGCAACAGAAACTGGAAGCCTGGACATTTAAAATCAGACTTTCAAACGACAGCACTGGGACTAACCCGGTGGTCCAGTGGTTAAGAATCCACCTGCCAAGGCAGGGGACACAGTTCGATTCTGGGTCTGGGATGATTCCACATGCTTTGGGGCACTAAGCTGGGAACTCAAGAGCCCCTGAGCCGCAAACAGAGTCCAGTGCTCTGCAACAAGAGGGCACCGCACTGCAACTGGGGTAGGCCCCGCTCGCCACAGCTAGAAAAAACCCCATGCACTGCAGCAAAGACCCAGCACAGCCAAAAATAAACGAATGAATGAATGGATAAAAATTAGAAAACGACAGCACTTAATTCAGATTGTATTGAACAGCGGGGGCCAAGTGAACTTGGCTCTGGGGGGGATTTGGCCCGGGGGCCTCTAGTTTTGACCCCACAGCTGGGGCCGATGCGNAGGCCATAAAAGTTGGGATTCTGCCCAGGTTTCAAAAGGACTCTGTGGCTTTCCATTTAGGACTCATGAGTCCTGAATTCTTAAAGCAGCCTAGGGCAACCTCCTAGTTATTTGGGTCACTTGCCCCAGGCTGGCCCCCTGCAAGCAGCTAAGCCCATCAGATCTGTTTTGGGGATTGCATTAAATGTACCTGTTTATGATGGAATGGGGGTGGACTACCTGGGCCTATAACAAGGTAAGGCTCAGTTTCGATAACCGAGAGAGGAAGGACAGGGCTTCCCAGGTGGAGCTAGTGGTAAAGACCCGCCTGCCAATGCAGGAAATGTAAGAGACTTGGGTTTGATCCCTGGGCGAGGAAGATCCCCTGGAGGAGAGCATAGCAACACACTCCAGTGTTCTTGCCTGGAGAAGCTTCATGGACAGAAGAGCCTGGTGGGCTATGGCCCTTAGGGTCACAAAGAGTTGGACACAACTGAAGCAACTTAGCACGCACGCATCCATAGTAAGGACAGTAGTCCCCAGCTCTGCACACTGTGAATGCCTCTGGCTGCAGCTGACCTCACCACAGGCTGGGGGACCCCATCTTAGCTCAGGCTGCTCAAACAGGATACCATAGGCAGGGACTTCCCTGGTGGTCCAGTGGTTAAGACTCGGGCTTCTAATGCAAGGGGCATGGGTTCCATCCCTGGTTGGGGAACTAAGATCCTAAGATCTCAAGTGCCACATAGCACAGCCAAAAAATATAAAGTAACAATAATAAAATAACTTTAAAAAGTAAATACTAACAAAAATAAATTAAAAAAAAAAAGAATACCATAGACAGGGCAGCATAAACAGCCAACATTTATTTCTCACGAGTCTGGAGGCTGGAAGTTCATGGTTGGGTCCTTGGTGAGGGTCTCTTCCTACTTGTCCTCACATGGCACTGATACCATCATGAGGACCCCACCCTCATGACCTCATCTAACAAGAATCACCTCCCAGAGGCCACACCTCCAAATACCATCACACGGCAGGAGAGTGGGGGGCGGCGGGGCTATGGTTTCAACATACGAATTTTAGGAGGGGACACAAACATTCAGTCCATAGCAACTTCCATGTGAAAACACATGCTACAGGTCACCCCATTTCCTGTTGGCTTGCTGTTGCTAATCTGGNGGGGGGATTTGGCCCGGGGGCCTCTAGTTTTGACCCCACAGCTGGGGCCGATGCGTTTCCCACGCTGCTTTGTCACAGGCAGGGGCCTTGACGGGCAGTCTTTGAAAGCATCGAGCTTTCAATCTCTGTCACGCAGACATGCCATCATTTATATAATCATCCGCCCACTGCTAGGACTTCCCTGGTAGCTCAGATGGTAAAGCATCTGTCTACAATGTGGGAGACCGGGGTTCGATCCCTGAGTCGGGAAGATCCACTGGAGAAGGAAATGGCAATCCACTCCAGTACTACTGCCTGGAAAATTCCACGGACAGATGAGCCTGATAGGCTACAGTCCATGGGGTCGCAAAGAGTCGACATGACTGAGGATTCCCCTTTCACTTCCCTTCCCTTCCTCCTCTGCAGGCCCGCAGAAGGCTTCCAGTGGCCCCTTGTAAACACTGTGCTGTGGAGTTAATTGAGCCCCAACCCGCCAGATGACATGACGACATATTCCAGCATCGCCTCGTTGCTAAGAGCAAACCCACCTCTTCTTCGGGAGCTTGATTTTCGAGATGTAGCTCAGACAGTAGTTGATTAAATCCTGGATTAGGGCTTCACCCAGATGACCTTGAATATTCTAGATAAAGAAAATGCTGATGTTACTTGACACAGTGGGAGATGTTTTCAAATCGCTTTCCAGCCAAGCCAGGTCTTTAGTCACCTCGGGCTGAAGGTCACCTGGCGGGGCTGGGTGACACCCATACTGCCTTCCTCCTCTCTCTTATTTGCTGAAAACATTGGGCAAACCAGAAAGGGCTTCAGTCAGAACCATTTCCTGCTTCATTACTCAAGATTTTTATGTTCATTATCTCTCAAAGTACTTCCTGGAAGCCCCCGAAGAGTTTATTTGTTGCTGCTTTTATTCCATTAAAATATCTACAGACACGGATAGAAAACATATTTGTTTCACTCTGGTTTCCTCTTCTGTCTGAACAGAATGATCCTAATGGTAATAAGAGCTACACAGGACTGCGCAAAAATGTCTGTAGCAAGGCAGCCTGCACTGGTCTCTGGTACCATAACAGAAATATTAAGTACCCTTAAAAAGCAATTATAAAAATTAAGTTAGCGATTTGGAATGTGTAAGTTAGCAATTTGGAACCATTATCATATGGTTCAACATCCAAAATGTGAAAAAAGAGGGTGAAGATTCATTACCACTCAGCCCCTGGAGGCATTCAAGTACCTTTCCAGAAATCATTTGACTAATAGTCTGTCGTAGTCTGGATACTTACAAACCTACCTGTTTACACAAGAGTTTCCCATCTCTGTATGCTACCAAGCCATTTTCTGGAAACACGTAGTCATATTTTTTAATAACTGCCAGCAAAACAAAAGAAACTTTAGAATGCAGTGAATTGAACCCCGTGTTTCTATTTCTTCATTAACACATGGCCAACAAAACTGCTAAACTCCAGCACTGACCTATCTTAACAGATTGGGAGGGTGGAATAAAGCTCCTTAAATTTTTTTAAAAGACGCTTTGTTATCAATTTAACAGATGACGACTAGGCTGCAGGCTGGAGAGCTGGTGGTGGGTCACTGCGAGTCTCTGCCTTCCGCCTGTTTGTTAAGGCAAGTGGAAATCAACGATGGCTCCCAAACCCCACTGTAACCTGAGTCATCCGGACAGTGAGGAAAATCTGCCGAATTTGAGGCTATGCTCCTGGAGTTTCTGAATCAGATGATTTTTTTTTAAAAAGCTCTTCATGTGATTCTTAAGACCACCCACATCAATCTTGCCTGCGTTCATCCTAAGTCATTTCAGTCGTGTCCAACTCTGTGTGACCCCATGGCCTGTAGCCTACCAGGGTCCTCTGTCCACAGGGATTCTCCAGGCAAGAACACTATAGTGGGTTGCCATTCCCTCCTCCAGGGGATTTTCCTGACCCAGGAATCGAACCCACATTTCCTTCACTGGAGGCAGATTCTTTACCAGGGGAAGCCCATATCCATCTGGATGGTCTCAAACTTCAGGCGCTTGTTACAGTGCAGATTCCCAGGCACGTCGTGTTGGGTGGGGGCCAAGCTCTGCATTTGAATGAGGTTCCCAGGTGATTCTCATACAGGTGGGTCTTTCACTTTCTTCTGGCTCGTGACTGTTGTGAACCTGGTGTTTCCACTCACACTCTGAAAGGTAAGACACTGTCCTACACTAACAAAAGCTCTCTGAGCCTGTGGTTAAATACATAATCAGAGGCAGAAAGGGCAATCAGGACCTGGTAACAGGGTCTTAATGTGCCCCATTATGTTGTTTATATGGGCTTCCCAGGTGGGCTCAGTGGTACAGAATCCGCCTGCCAATGCAGGAGACTCAGGGTTGATCCCTGGATCGGGAAGATCCCCTAGAGTACGAAATGGCAACCCACTCTGGTATTCTTACCTGGGAAATCCCATGGATAGAGCAGCTTGGTGGGCTACAGTCCACGGGGTCACAAAGAATCGGACATGCCTGAGTGAGTACATTAAGTAACAAACAACAACATGTTGTTTATGGCGTTTCGTTTAGAAACGAGCACCTACAAGGACAATTACTGAAAGAGGAACAGAGAACTTTGTTTTGGGCTGCACCCCAAGACATGTGGGATTTTAGTTCCCCAACCAGGGACTCGAACCCATGACCCCTGCAGCGGAAGCATGGAGTCTGAACCACCGGGACCATCAGGGAAGCCCAGGACAGAGGGTTTTAAAGATTACTCTTTCAGTAGTAACCGGTCTGATACATACAGCCCACATAGATTTGCACGGGAAGGTATTACATCTCGAGGAGTGGTTTTCAGCTGGGGGTGAAGCTGCCCCAGGGGACATCTCTGGCATCTGGAGGCACGTGTGGTTGTCACCCCGGGTGAGGGGGCGCTGCTGGCATCAAGTGAGCAGAGGCTGCGGATGCCGCTCAACAGCGTTCAGTGCACCGGAGAAGAGAGAGTTCTTGGCCCCGGATGTCAATGGTGCGAAAGAGAAAGCTCAGGCCCTCGAGGTCTCCACCCACTGTTTCTCACAGGGCCCCGTCTCAGGCACCCTGGCGGCCCTGGGGCCATAAAGATGAATAATCTGTAGTCCCAGTCTTCAAGACAGACAGAAGCAGACAGTCTCCAACATTCAGCGCTACACAAGCAGCCCTAGAATCTCCGGAAGGCAGTTGCTGAAGTATGATTCCCAGGCCCTGCGGACCCACTGAGTCAGTCTCTAGCTTCCTGGGGGCCTGGGGGTCTGGATTCTGGTTCCCTAGGTCGAGGAGGAGCCTTGGGTGACTCAGAAACACTGAGCGATAGGACAACAGAGGTGGGAGTGAAGACCCATAGGACCCCTCAACACCGAGGTGAGCAGGATGTCTGGATGGTGCCCAAACTGAGGCCAGGAAAGCAGTTAATGGATATCAGCAAGAAGGATTCCAGGCCAAGACACAGACACCCACGTTTCTAGGTCCATCTGTCCATGTTTCTGAGTACCAACTGCTTTACTAGCAGCTCCAGAAATGTATTTATAGGATAAAAAAAAAAAAAAATAGAAAAACTAAGGGCAGAGAAAATGTTCCCCCATCAAGGAAGCAGGAAAGCTGCCCCACAGGCAGGAGGGTTCAGGGCTGTAACCACGACACTAAGTGGCGATGGGTCCCAATAACCTCACGAGAAGTTACTGTTTCACCAAAACATAACAAGCAACGCAGAGCATACCATCATCTCCCAGTTGCTCCTGTACTTTCTCAAAGTCTGACCCACCGACGACCCCAATTTTGATCTTCTGCCTCAGTTTCTGCAGAAAGCAATCCATGTCTTTGGTAATTTTCTGCATTTCAAAAAGGAAAATAAACAGTCAGGAGACATGCAGGAATCGGGAGATTAAGACCCCCAAGAGAAACATAATCTTTACTCTCATACTTGTCTATCTGCTTCTACATCTACAGGTAAGACCAACTGTTTGGTTGTGCTCTGGGGACACTGGGGCAGTCCCTGTGGCTCAGATGGTAAAGTGTATGCCTGCAATGCAGGAGACCAGAGTTCTATCCCTGGGTTAGGAAGATACCCTGCAGAAGGAAATGGCTACCCACTCCAGTATTCTTGCCTGGAAAATCCCATGGATGGAGAAGCCTGGTGGGCTACAGTCCATGGGGTTGCAAAGAGTCAGACACAACTAAGTGACTTCACTTTCACTTTTCACTTAGGGACATCAGGTTATCGGGGGGAAAAAAAAAAAAACTTACCAAAATTTTTACCTGGCTTAAAACACACAAGTAATACAGTAACAGCTGTTGTGTTTTGCTCCAGCTTGTTTTTTCTCCTGTGCATTTATGCACTTGTCTGTAGGCACACATATAAAAACGTTCTACTTTTTGAAACACCAGTTGGACTCATTGTCTGTCTTGCACAATGACTTGCTTTTTCAGTATTAAGTTGTGCTGATTTTTCCAGAATGCACATAGATCCGTCCCTTTCAAATGCTACACTGTACTGCATTTATGGATTCAAGTTGCGGCTAATTCCAACCCATGTGCTAATTCAAAATAAATTTTAAACTGAGATGAAGTGACACCCCTGTGTTAGGCAAACCACTAAGTATCTTTTAAACTCTTGTTTCATTGCTGCTGGCAGTCTTAATGGTACACTTACATGGACACATATCTTCATAAATAAAGCTGTGATTGTACACCTATCTTCACAAATAAAGCTACCAGAAACTAAAAGCAAAAAAAATCCACTTCAGTACAAAAACATCTAGAGTTCACTCTTCTCTTTTTCTTTAAAAAGCATTATTTTAAGAGTAGTAGATGCATATGGTTAATAAAACTGCAGAAGGGCTTCTAAGAGAGTGCAATCTTTTCCACATCTTCCGGTGGGATCTTGACCTAGTGGACAGTCTAGTGGCCTCTGAGTCAGTGACTGAAGACATGAGGTCAGAATGGGAGGAAGCGGGGAAGATTCCTGTGATTGCAGAACATTAAAAATGAAACACTAACAACAAACACAACACTTACACCTTCACACAGAAGCCAAAGGGCACCATTTATTTCTATCTGGACCCTTGTGAGCACCGATGAGCTGAATGGTCTGGCAGGTCAGCCAGGAGAGATGCTCTACACGCATAGGTCAGAGAGGCACCTTCTCCCTTCCAGGTGGCAGCAAATATTTTTTGACAGGAAATAAGACCCAGCTGCTTCTGACCACAATCGAGCATCTCAACTACCCCCCACCGCAGGAGAGAGATACAGAGATATGGAGAAAAGTAGCCACACAGCAAAACTCACAATGCTTCTTTTTTTGGGGGGGTGCGCACACCAGAGAGGCCTTTTCCCATTTATTTAAATATATTTTTAAAATGTTTTTACAACGTTGTGTTGATTTCTACCATACAGTGCAAGTCAGCCATAAATCACACATCCACCCACTCCCTCCCCTCCAGGTCATCAGAGGGCCAACTTCTCACCAGCTATCCATCTTGTTTATATGTTGTTGCTACTTTCTCCATTCATCCCACGCTCTGACCCTCCCCCCCTCTTCCCCCACCCCGCACTGGGTTCACAAGACCATTCTCTGTAATAGCTGCGTCTTCATTCCTTCCCTGCAAATAGGTTCATCAATACCACTTTTTTAGGTTCCATGTAGACACATTAATATATTTTTCTCTTTCTGCCTCACTTTGTATAACAGGTTCTAGGTTCATCCACCTCACTACAACTGACTCAAATTCGTTCTTTTCTTATGACTAATAGTCCTTTGTATATATGTATCTCAGCTTCTTTATCCTTCTGTCGATGGAAATCTAGGTCGCTTCCATGTCCTGGCTGTTGTAAACAGTGCTGCGATGAACACTGGGACACACACATGTTTTTCAATTATGGTTTTCTCAGGGTATATGCCCAGGAGTAGGGTTGCTGGGTCATATGGTAGATTTGTTTCTAGTTTTATCTTCATACTGGTCTCCATAATGGCTGTATTAGTTTATACTCCCGGTAACAGTGTAGGAAGTGAAAGTGAAGTGAAAGTCACTCAGTCGTGTTTGAGTCTTTGTGACCACGTAGACTATACATATCCAGTCCACATTCTCCAGGCCAGAATACTGGACTGGGTAGATGTTCCCTTCTCTGGGGTATCTTCTCAAGCCAGGGATCGAACCCAGGTCTCCTGTATTGCAGGCAAATGCTTTACCAGCTAAGCCACCAGGGAAGCCCAAGAATACCAGAGTGGGTAGGCTATCCCTTCTCCAGTGAATCTTTCTGACCAAGGAATCGAACCAAGGTCTCCTGCACTGCAGGCAGTCTTTACCAGCTGAGCTACCAGGGAAGCCCTGACAGAGTAGGAGGGTTCCCTTTTCTCCACACTCTCTCCAGCATTTATTGTTTGCAGATTTTTTGATGATGGCCATTCTGACTGGTGTGAGGCAATACCTTATTGTAGTTTTGATTTGGATTTCTCTAATAATGAGTGATGCTGAGCATCTTTTCATGTGTTTACTGGCCATCTGTTTGTCTTCTCTGGAGAAATATCTGTTTAAGTCTTCTGCCCAATTTTTGATTGAGTCATGTTTCTAAATAACTCATTCAAGGAATTCTTTATAAGTCATCTCAGACAAAACAAAACACAAGGAGCCCAAAACTTGGAATTAATGTGAAAAAAAAAAAAAATAGAAGACTTCCTAGGGATAATTAAGGAAAATTAAGGAGCAGAAGAAGAGTTAGAAAACCAAGCCTGTGGGCCAGAACCAACCCTTTGCTTGTTTGTGTACGGTGACTGCAATACAGTCATATCCATTCATCTCTGTGGTGTCTGCAGCCATGACTACAGGGGTGAGCAGCTGTGCAAGCCTCAACCATTTCCTACCTCCTGTGGTGGGGCTGGGGGAGGTTAGATGCTCGATCGTGGTCACAAGCAGCTTTTTACAGAGCAAAGTTTGCTGATCCCTCTATAAAATCACTTTAGGGCACTGCTGATCATTTCCTTAGGTGTGATCACAAAGTTGTGGTCACAACAGAGGTCCCTGTCAAGAGCTGCAGGTGTAAATATTCAGGGGTGAAGTGCCATTACGACTACAGCTTCGGAAGCGATGCAGCAAAGATTAAAAAAGAGAGCGAGGACGTCCCTGGTGGTAGAGTGGGTAAGAGTCCACCTGCAGGAGACACAGGTTCCACCCCTGATCTGGGAAGATTCCGCATGCTGTGGGGCAACCGAACCCGTGCACCCCAACCACTGAGCCCACACGCTGCAACTGCTGAAGCCCATGCGCCCAGAGCCTGTGCTCTGCAAAAAGCTGCCACAAAAAGTCAGTGCGCCCCAAGAAAAAGTAGCCCCTGCTTGCAGCAACTAGAGAGAGCCTGAGGGCAGCAACAAAGACCCAACATGGCCAAAAATAAACCAATAATTAAAACAAAACAAAACCCAATCATTGTTGAATCTAAGTGATGTGAATATCGTTCTTCTGGGTACTGTTTTTTACCCCCAGCGATTCTGTACATTTGAAGCTTTTCATTAGACAAAGTTGGAAAACAGTCCACCCAAGTTTATGCCCTGCTTCTCTTTGCAGGCTTCTAAGTCTCAACATCTTTTAGATGCAATGGCATTTCTTAGGAAAGCACTCAGAACAGCAACGTTCCACCAGCACACTGAACTGCGCAAAGCACTGACATCACTGGCTAGATTTTACCTGATTAGGTCATATCCTGTTTCAGCAGCTGCAAGAAAAGATAATCCATTTGATTGCTTTCGGATTGCCTTGTGCTTACCAGTGTTTGAGAACGTTGTTTATTGAGGAAGGGAAAGGTTGTATAATGCAGATCTGTTGCTAAATTAGCTTTATTTTTTACCTGGAGGACCCAGGTGTAAAAATCATGTTCACCAAAGAAATGTTTCAAGGGAATACCCTGCAGGTTGCCTGGTTTTGCTGCTATTTCATACTTTGTGCTTATGTGTCCTGATTCCTTGTGGGAATCAGAAGCATGTTCCTGAATGGCACATCTAGTAACCAAAACAGCCTCCACCTTGAAGCTTTGGCAGAAAATGGCAAACTTAGCAAATAACAATACCCTGAGGCCCAGAGACTTTTGTCAGATCGTGTATGGAAACCAAGGTGATGGTGTCACTGTGTCTGTTTCCTAATTTAAAATGAAAATCACTACCCTACTTGGGATGAAAGAGGGAGAAAGAAGAGGCTCTAATGATATTGTGTAAGAAGCCTTGGAATGTAAACCCAAGATCATTACAACCGAAGAGCCAAACTGAGCAGCAGAATTACTGGAACACAGCTATAGTGTCTACGTATGGTCGATGGCTGCTTTTGGATTAAAGTCGAGTGGTTAGTACTGACCATATGGGGGGCAAACACAAAAGTATTTGCCACCTGGCCCTTTACAAACAATGAATTACTGACCTTGGCTCTGAACCACTATGGGTTTTTTAACAACTTACAAGTGTGCGTGGATCGTGGACTCTCAGGGTCAAAAAGGGCCTTTGGAGAGCTTGCAATTGAGTACCATCACTAGATACATAGCACTTGTGGCTCACAAAGGTAAAATGATGCAGCTAAGGTCACATACGTTCCGTGTGAATTCCAGAGCGCACCCAACACTGCTACCATCTGGCCCGAACCAAGCAGGGTAGAGACAGATCTTGAAGACAGCGAGGCCACTTGGAACCAGTCCCAAGTTTGAATGGCTGCTGTTCAGTGACTGATTCATGCAAGGGGGAGGTCAGAGAGCGTCATCACAAAATCTGTGCCCATGGCAACAAAATCTGGAAAAGAGAAGTTTCCAGGAGTCCAAGGAGACTCTTAACAGGCAGCCTGTAGCAATCTAGGTCTTATCCATCACCCCACTCCACTGCAGGGCTGGAGAAGGCAGCAGTGGTGGTGGCTAATACTCATTGAGTACTACTGAACCCAGCCTACCGCCTGCAAGATACTTTCATGAACTTATATGATTTCATTCGACCTCCACAAACACCTCAAGGAACAGGGCACCTCCCCACTTAAAGCCATAGATACTGAGGTTAAGTGACTCGCTCAAGGTCACACAGTTGTGAGGAGGTAAAGCCGAGACTCTACTGGGTCTGTCTGACCTGGAAACCTGTCTTTCACATCAAGCTACAGGCACAGACCACAGTGATACATCTGAGAAGGGCACACAAGCTGGTAAAGGGGCTGAGGTGGGTTTCACAGCCAGGGCTGACGGTCAAAGTCCAGAACTGTGTTTTCCAAGCCAACACAAGTTCCTTGCTCTCTTAGAGTTTTTCGGCCTGTCCCATCTCTCCGAGCACCCTGAGGTCTTGAAGATCTGGTTAGGGCTTCCGTCTCAGCCCTCCAGGAACACAGAGCAGAGTTCAGTCGCTCCAAGGAAGGTGGGCGGTCCCTAGCCGCCCCCTGTCCGGGAGCAGTAGCGGGCTCTGCACCGGCTACTGCCGGGCGCCTCTTACCTGCCGCGGGGCCGTCAGGGTCCCGTCCACGTCGAAGAGGCAGAGCGCTGGGCCGGGGGCAGCCATGACCCTAGTTTCCACGCGCACCAAATAGGACTCGCTGGCACTTGGAACTCTGCCCGGAACTTCCGGGTCCGCCCCCCATGACGTAGGGCACGCCGGGAGGAGGAGAATCCACTCCCACAATGCCGGCGACCAGCGGCTCTGGGCTGTGCTCTGGACTACAGATCCCAGAATGCGACGCGCCTCTATGCTGTCCTATTAGGGCCCAGCACGCTCTATTAGCCGTTCCGGGGGCAGGTGGATTCACTTCCGGCACCGGGCAGTGGAACCATGGTAAGAAAGTGACTGGTGGGGAGTGAGGGAGGTGAAGTGCTTTGGGGGTCCAGGGCAGGCCTGGGCAAGTATGCAGACGCCAGGGGTTCTCATTCGGAGAATCTGCCAGAGCGACATCCCGCGTGGGTTTTAATTTGCTGCTTCCCGCCTTACTCTGCCCTCCTGTCACGTGGACCTACAGCTGGCGATNTGTGTTTTCCAAGCCAACACAAGTTCCTTGCTCTCTTAGAGTTTTTCGGCCTGTCCCATCTCTCCGAGCACCCTGAGGTCTTGAAGATCTGGTTAGGGCTTCCGTCTCAGCCCTCCAGGAACACAGAGCAGAGTTCAGTCGCTCCAAGGAAGGTGGGCGGTCCCTAGCCGCCCCCTGTCCGGGAGCAGTAGCGGGCTCTGCACCGGCTACTGCCGGGCGCCTCTTACCTGCCGCGGGGCCGTCAGGGTCCCGTCCACGTCGAAGAGGCAGAGCGCTGGGCCGGGGGCAGCCATGACCCTAGTTTCCACGCGCACCAAATAGGACTCGCTGGCACTTGGAACTCTGCCCGGAACTTCCGGGTCCGCCCCCCATGACGTAGGGCACGCCGGGAGGAGGAGAATCCACTCCCACAATGCCGGCGACCAGCGGCTCTGGGCTCTGCTCTGGACTACAGATCCCAGAATGCGACGCGCCTCTATGCTGTCCTATTAGGGCCCAGCACGCGCTATTAGCCGTTCCGGGGGCAGGTGGATTCACTTCCGGCACCGGGCAGTGGAACCATGGTAAGAAAGTGACTGGTGGGGAGTGAGGGAGGTGAAGTGCTTTGGGGGTCCAGGGCAGGCCTGGGCAAGTATGCAGACGCCAGGGGTTCTCATTCGGAGAATCTGCCAGAGCGACATCCCGCGTGGGTTTTAATTTGCTGCTTCCCGCCTTACTCTGCCCTCCTGTCACGTGGACCTACAGCTGGCGATAACTAAAACTCACTGAGCACTCGGAGTGTATCAAGTGCGTTTTGAAATCTTTCAAACCATCATCACATTCAGTATATTCTGTATCCCCGTTTTGAAAGGTGAAGAAACTGAGGCCCAGAGAGACGGAGTAATTTGCCCAAGGATCCACAGCTGGTGACTGTAGGAACTGGGATTGGAACCCAGATCTGACTCCACCGCTCAAAGTATCTTTCACTGCACTATTCTAGATGTGAAACTGCGCCTCGTGAAACCCTAGCGCAGCGGGTTGATGCCTCCATCCCTCCCTCCTCCTCTGTTCAATCCCTTCTCAGTCTAAGCCAAGAAATAGCGTTTCATTTCAGACCCTAAGAAGACGCTTTAATCTAACCGAGGATTGGGAAGTTATTGTGATGACTATCTCCTGGGTTTTTTCCCCACTAGGACACTGCTGGCGTTTCCTGCCTGAGGAAATGGCATACAAGCTATGGATTATTCACTGGCAGCGTAGAGCTGGCCTTTCACAGGATAACTGTTGAATGAATGAAGGTTGTGCCTCCTTTCCCATATTTACTTGAACTACCTGGAGGAAAGAGGACCACTTTTAAAAATAAGACTGCCCCACCGACTGGCTGTGGGTCTTTGGGTACATTGCTTGCCTTCTCTGGGGTTAGTTTCCTCCGTGGTAAAGTAGAAGTAGCGGTTCCTGTGGTGCATAGCTTTCCTGAAGATCTGTGAGGTAAAGCAACAGAGGAGCCTGATGGGCTACAGTCCATGGGGTCGCAGAGAGTCAGACACGACTTAGCAACTGAACAACAGCAAACAAAGCCACTGGCTTAACCTTTCTTTCCCCATCTCTGGCAGTAATGCTGATCTCACAGGACTGGCCTCTGTGTGAGGGGTTTGCACTTGTCCCTTGAGTGATCCTTACGCTTGAGTTCCCTGAGAGAAATGGTCTCCCTGTCTCCCTTCCAGGCTGCCTTCCTTCGAGCTGTGGCACCGTCGCCAGGGCCAGCCGCCTGGGGCAGACCCCTCCACCGGCTGTGCTGNCGTACGCTTGAGTTCCCTAAGAGAAATGGTCTCCCTGTCTCCCTTCCAGGCTGCCTTCCTTCGAGCTGTGGCACCGTCGCCAGGGCCAGCCGCCTGGAGCAGACCCCTCCACCGGCTGTGCTGCTGCGGTGGGCAGGATCCCAGGAGGTGGGTGGGAAGCCGGCCGCCCCCCTCCAAGGAAAAGCCACCGGGCCCAGAGATGGAGAAGTTTCAGATGGTGTACCGGTTCGACGCCATCAAGGCCTTTGGGTACCTGTCTCGGCTGAAGGTTGCACAGACAGCTCTGACGGTGGCCGCCCTGCCGCCGGGCCTCTACTGCTACTCCCAGGGCCTCATGCCCTTCAGCTCCTTGTGCCTGGCGGGCGGGGTCGCCGGCTTCGCCCTGGCCATGTTGTGCTGGATGAGCCATTTCTTCCGGAGGCTGGTGGGCATTCTGTACGTGAACGAGGCGGGCACCGTGCTTCGGGTGGCCCACCTGACCTTCTGGGGCCGGCGACAGGACACCTACTGCCCCGTGGCTGACGTGATCCCCATGACGGAGAGCCCGGATTGGCCCCAGGAGCTGTTCGTGCGGATCCAGCAGTACAGCGGGAAACAGACCTTCTACCTCACCCTGCGCTACGGGCGCGTCCTGGACCAAGAGCGGTTCACACAGGTGTTCGGGATGCTGGACGCGCTCAAGTGAATGGCCTGGAGCCCAAGTGGATGCCGGGAGGCTCCCGAAGGGAGGCGGAGGGTGTGGGTGGGGCTGAAGGATGGGGTTTCGCTGCTGGGAAACTTCTGCCAGGGCCCCTGGGGTGAGAAAAGTCACAAGATAGACATTAGTATCCGGGTTTAGGAAAGAGGCTCCTAGTGCCGATTCTTCACTGCACTTGGCGTGTGGCATCGAGATAATGGCCACAATTTTCTGGTAGGTTCTCGGAGGAAACAATGATAGGTTTGCTCAAAGCATCCTCTGCTGTGAAATCGGACAGGTGTGGGGGACTTGGGTTCTATTAGTTCTCTCTCAGAACCTTAGTTTTCACGTCTGTAAAGTGGAAAAAAATCCTCCTGGTCTCCTGGGATGGTTGGATGTCACTCCTGATGCAGAGCTGGTGGCTGGTTGAAGGGATCCCAGGCAACCGGGAGGGATTTCCCTCTCTTGGTGCACACAGTGGCCGGAGGGGCTGATCATTTAGAATAGCTGCAAGGGAAAAACCTTGTTAACTGTGCGAGATCCTGGATGTTAACTTACTGTAATTTTACTATATATATATATATATAATTATATTGTATATGTTAAATAATACAATGCTATATGCCAATTAGATCTCAAAATTAGAAAAAAATGGGGAGAATACCTTACAAATACATAAAAACAAAAGGCCCAGATTATTTGATTCTTTTAAATACTTTTTATGCAAAAAAAGAAAATNAATTATATTGTATATGTTAAATAATACAATGCTATATGCCAATTAGATCTCAAAATTAGAAAAAAATGGGGAGAATACCTTACAAATACATAAAAACAAAAGGCCCAGATTATTTGATTCTTTTAAATACTTTTTATGCAAAAAAAGAAAATCTGTGATTGCAAAATATTCCACTGAGTGGATGTAGCTGGTCCTTTTAAATAATTTCCATTTTCCATTGCTGTAAAGAATGTGATAAAGATCAAATATTTGGAGAGGTTTCCTTCCTCTATGTAGACTGAAAAATGGCATTTTGAGAAAGATGACTTTATCATCAAGATAACATGAAACACTTTTTTTTTTTTTTAATGTATGTGCGTGCTCAGTTGAGTACCACTCTTTGTGACCCCATGGGCTGTAACCCACTAGGCTCCTCAGTCCATGGGATTTTCCAAGCAAGAATACTGGAGTGGGTTACCGTTTCCTCCTCCAGGGGATCTTCCTGACCCAGGGATTGAACCTGGGTCTTCTGCATTAGCAGGTAGATTCTTTACCACTGCACCAAGTTAGATCTTAATCTACTGCATTTCACAGAAGCAAGTAAAGCATATAATTCAAGATGGTTTGGGGTTCCCTGGGCCCCCAGTGGTGGAGTCCGCCTACCAGGGAAGCCGATTCAGGCTTGATTTGATTCCTGGTTCAGGAAGATCGCACGTGCTGCGTAGCCCCTTTGCCCATGTGCCACAGCTGCTGAGCCTGTGCTCTGGAGCCTGGGAACCACATGTACCAAAGCCCACATGTCCTGAGCAACTGCTCTGCAATAAGGGAAACCACCACAGTGAGAAGCGCAGCTGGAGAGTGACCCCCACTCTGCAACGAGAGAAAAGCCTATACAGCATTGAAGACGTGGCACAGCTAGAAAAAAAAAAAAAGATAATGAGAAAAAAAACAACACAGTTTGTCACCGCAGGCTTCTAAGTCAGCCAGTCATCCCAGACTTCTTACGCTGGGTGTAAGGCATTGTATGTAGTTCAGAAAAGGAGGGGATTTGGGGCCTTTGTGGGGCCGACTGTCGGTGGGGAGGGAGGCCGGATGCTAAGTATGTGTTAGAGATGGGAAATGTGCAAGGCAAGAGAAGAGTAGGCTGGTCCAAAGCAGAACAGCAGCAGGGGGTGAGTTGGGGAGCAGGCTGTGGATGGCCTGGGGCCGGGACCTTGAACACACCCCAGGTGTGGGGAGGAGGTGGGCCACAGGAGCAGCAAGACTGTCCTGCCCTGGACAGGAGCGGGATGGACACCGTTGCTCAGAGAGGACTCTGATTTGGATCCATATCACTGTGGGGAAGCTTTGGTAGTCAGAAAAAAAGGGGCGAACTCTGAAAGCTTGGGAGCACTTAGGAACAAGAGGAAGCGGCTTTAATTTGTATGTGTCTTTAGTTAATGATGCAAGTGATAGGACTAGGCTTATCGCAGGTTTGTTCTTTCCTCTGTTAATTTTCTCCCTAGGTATCTACATAAAAGTCTCTCCTGTTCCAGTTTCTTTCTCTGTGTTAAATTCTGCCAGTCAGAGGCCATGGTCTGCAGGGGTGTGGCTGTGATTGTGTGTCTCAGATGTTTGGGAACGCTGTCCAGCCCTCCCCTCACCCCCATTGTCAGCCATGGTGTGTCTGTGGATTCCCTAGGTAGAGGGGCTGTGTGTGCAGTGGAAGGNATACAGATTCTCTCTTTCTTTTTCTCTCTTTCACACACAGAGTCATCAAGGGCCCAGAGTCGCTACTTCCATCATTCCTTCATATAGCTTCTACCCTCAAGGTCACCTCATGATCCAAAACGGCTGCTTGGGCTCCAGCCCTCAAATTTCAATTTGAGGCAGTAGGAAGGAAAAAGGAGACAAGAACAACGTGGCCCACTTCTTGTCCTTAAGCAGCCTTCCCAGAAATCCCACAACATTTCTGTTTCTCCCGCTTTTGCCTAAGATCTGCTCATGTGGCCACTCTTGATTGCAAGAGAGGCTGGGCAGTGTGTTTCCGCTGGGCTGCACTGGTGCCTGAAAGAGGAGCAAAGTGAGTGGCCTTCGAGGGCCAGGCTGCCATCAGTCTACTCCTGACTCCACCAAAGTGCTGTATTTTCACAGACAAATCACTTCACCTCTCAGAACCCCAGCTCATCCTCTATAAAAATAAGAACTGTGGTGATGAGGAGCCAACTGTCTCAGTTTCCCCAGGACTGAGGGATTTTCCAGGGCCTGGATGAGTTGGTGTCCCTAATAGTAGTAACTAGAAGACCCACAGGGCTTCCCCAGTGGCTCAGCTGTAAAGAATCCACCTGCAGTACAGGAGACGCGAGCTCGATCCCTGGGTCGAGAAGATCCTGGAGAAGGGCATGGCAACCCACTCCAGTATTCTAGCCTGGAGAATCCCATGGACAGAGGTGCCTGAAAGGCTACAGTCCGTAGGGTCACAGAGAGTCGCACACAACAGACTTTAGCACATACGCGTAAGACCTACAAGGTTGCTGTGATGTAGAGAATTTGGTGAGACTGTGTGTTATCCTCCCAGCCCTTAGCAGCTGCTTGCTGATTGATATCTCTCCTCTTAAATGGAGAGAAGTGTGTCTGAGGCTACGTCTGGAACCTTTCTAATACCCCGTGATATCTGATTCTGATTCCAGCCTTACCGGATCTTCAACACGTGGCTGGGAGACCCGTCCAAGAACCTGCTGCTGGCTGAGGTCATCAACGTCATCAAGCGAGAGGACCTGCTGAACAACGCAGCCCATGCTGGGAAGGTCCTGCTCACGGGACTGCTCGACCTCCAGGTACTNTAATCGCTCTCTGTGCCTTGATTTCTTCCTTTGTGAATTGATGGCACTAAAAGCGCCCACCGAAGTTGGTTGAAGGGACTGACTTCCTACACGAAAAGCACTTAAAATAGCGCTTGGTCCAGGAAAGCCCTCAGTAAGTGTCAGCAGCATTACCATGATCAGTCTCACTCTGCGGGTGATGCTCAGAGAAGTGAAGGGACTTGCTCAAGGTTGCCCAGTTAGAAAGCAGCTGATCATTCTCCTGCCTTGTCCTGCCTGCTCCTGGGGCCATGCGGGAAGAAGGACAGAAAAATGGAAACAGTAACTGTTTTTAACAGAAGTCCTGGCACCTTCCACCCACCTGCCTTAGGGACATACATTCAGGAGCTCACACTAATGCTGGCCCGTTCCAGTCCGCTTTCTTCAGCCAGTGGCCAGAATGGCAGAGAGACATGTCCTGAGTGGTCGCTCCTCAAGCAACCCCATGCTGACGGAGTATGCGCACGCACATCCCACATGTCTCAAAGCCCTGCCTCCAGGCTGTATGATGCTGGGCAGGGTCTCCAGCCTCTGAGCATCAGGCTTCTCATTTCACACACAGACGCCACATGCATAGGTGTGTTGTGACAATTACAAAGCCCCAGCAGAATATGGGCTCCCCTGGTAGCTCAGATGGTACCTCAGAATCTGCCTGCCATGCAGAAGACCTGAGTTCCATCCCTGGGTAGGGAAGATCCCCTGGAGAAGGGGATAGCAAACCACTCCAGCATTCTTGCCTGGAGAATCCCATAGACAGAGGAGCCTGGCGGTCTATAGTCCATGGGGTCGCAAAGAATCAGAAATGACTGAGCGACTCATCAGAATATGCTTACATGTAGCAGATGCTCAAATGATAAATATTATCATTACCTGTGATTATTCTTAAAAGCACATTTAATGGTAGATATTACTTTCCAAGTGCAATTATTTCATAGATGTGTTGGGTGTCCCAGCCAGAAGGAACATTGGAAATCTTGTGATCCAAACCATACATTTTCCACATGAGAAAAATAAGGGCTGTGTAGGGGTACGGAGACAGCTGGGCGAAGAAGCGAGTCAGGAGCACACGACTCCTGCCTGGTTCCAGGTCAGAACACCAGGAGGACGGAAGAGGCAGACTGTTTCCCCACCTCCTAACCCCCACAGGTGCTGACTCAGCATCCCTTCCCCGCTCTCCCATGCTGCACCTGCCTGCGGGCTGATTCCAGCTGGTCCTCAACCACCTCAAGTGGTGGCAGAAAGAATGCAGTTGAATTGGTTTGGGGTAGGGCACAAGAGTTTTACAAAGCTCTTCAGGGTGACTACAAAGTNGCTGGTCGTCAACCACCTCAAGTGGTGGCAGAAAGAATGCAGTTGAATTGGTTTGGGGTAGGGCACAAGAGTTTTACAAAGCTCTTCAGGGTGACTACAAAGTGTGTCCAGTGTTGGGATTTCCCAGTGGCTAAGACTCCACACTGCCAAGACAGGGGCCCTGGGTTTCATCCCTGGTCAGGGAACTAGATCCCACATGGCACAACTAAAAAAAGATCTCACGTGCTGTAGCGGAGACCTGGTGCAGCCAAATAAATTAAAAAATATGAAAAAATGAAGCAACACAAGGTGCCTAGTGTGGACTGTCAGTGTCCTGGGCTCTGTGGGTTTTGTGTTCATCCTCTCCCCATTCAGCCCATTACTGTTGGTCAGGCCACCTGGTCATCTCGAGGCCACAGATTCCCACCTGGTGGTCCAGGCGCTCTATTGTTCACAGTGGGCACTCGACCTTCTTTCGAGAATGCACGTGGATTACCCACTTAGCCCAGACCTTCGGTGCCTCCATCACTGTGTGGCAGGCCCAGCTTGGCTCAGAAGGCCCTCTGGATCCGTGCCCTGCCTTTTTCTTTGGCCTGGTCTCCAGGCTCTTCCCATCTCCCCGTCTTTGTGATATAATATAGTCATGCTAAACACCACAGACCTGCCTACCTCACCCAGCCTTCAGCTAGCTGTTCTCTTGGTCTGGAATGCCTTCTACCCCTCCTCTGAGTCATTGGAGCAATTCTCACTCAACCATGAAGTTGAAATTCAGGGGCCTGACTTCCACCCTGCCTTGGGCCTGTCTGTTTTTCACAAACAGCGTCCCCCTGTATCCTGGTCCTTACGTGGGCCCATGGCAGGTGAGCCGAGGGCCACACCTTGTCCACCCCTGACACATGGTATACCTTGGATGAACTTTGATGAACTGAATGGCCTCAGCAGGCTTCCCGAGGCAGACTTAACGCAGGCACGGAATTCCTCCAAGACATTCTTAAGAGTTACGATTAAGCATTTATACGTGCTTAATAAGAACCTGTCAAATGAGTCCTTACCAAAACCATTTCTAACCAAAAAGACCACTTATACGCAGATGTTTCCATTATAAACATTTTGTTTTTAATTTAAGAATACTGATGAACACAGGAAACAGATTGAATTCATGGAATTGGGCATAGGGTCATCCGTTACATAGTGACATGTTAATTTCTTTATCATTTATTGGCACTGTCAACAGAATACTGTAAACAAGACCACTTTGTATGCGGGTAAGTCAGCGAGGTTCCCTAGCTATGGTTTTCTACCATGAGTTGATATATAGATAGATATAGACATGTATAGATATATAGACAGATGAATGTTGTATACAACTTTGCATGGTTACTGAGTGTCAGTAAAAATTATAAAAAAAAACCACCCATTTATAGTAAAAGTGAGGATGTGCTAAGATTTGCGATTACTGGACCTTGTTTTTCTGTAAAAGGGATGAGATTTCTTAGCGACATGTACTAAACTCCATGGCACTAATGTGGGATGGATTCATTTCCAGACCATAGGTCACAAAAAACTCTTCTATACCTGTCTTCTGCTCTCCCTGTGTTCCACTAACGTCTGACAAGTTTCTTGAACACTGCTGAGAATCTTTACCTTGAAATTCTTCCAGCTAGACCCCCTATCCCCAAAAGAGGATGTCTCAGGAACTCACTCAGCACTGAGTCAACGAGATAAATAGCTTAAAAAGTTTCCTAAGAAGTAACTTCCCTTGGTAAGGAGTGAATAAGTCTAGTCCTCCAGATTAAAAAAAAAAAGATTTCATTTATCTGTCCATGCCCTATGGGGAGAGAACAAAATATTGGAGCCACTCTCTCCACCAAAGAGAGCCATGTTTCTGGTTGTGCACTGGCTTAAAAACCTTTTGGACTCCAGGAACCTCACTGTATGTTTGGATCCAATGCTAAGTTTCTCCAGAGAAAGCATATGTGAAATATGGTTTGGTTTGCATTTTGCTTGTTTGTTAAATAAGGCCTTGAATCTTGGGATATTGCCTGTGGAAGCTGGATCCCCTGTGAAAGGTGTGAGGCTGTGTCTTTGCATATGCTGTTCCCTTTCTGCAACACTTCCTTGCCTTGTCTGCTAGGTGAACTCTTACGCATCCTGCAAAACCCTGCTTAAATGTCACTTTCTCCTTGGACCCTCCTCTGACCCTTAAATGGATCAGGTCACTCCCTCTGATTTCCTGATGTTCCCACACATACTGCTGTTATGGCACTTGCCATTCTGCATTGATTGTTGGTTTAAGAGTCTGTTGTTCCCAATGGGAGGGTGAGTCCCTTGAGAACAGGGACTAGGTTTCATTTCACCTTTGGATTTCTAGTGCTTAGCACTGGGCCTGGGACAGAGCAGGTATTTAATGCAAGTTTCATGAATGAATGACTGGATAAATAAATGAATCTACAAGTGAGTGAAAGTTGTAGAGAGAGGGAACTCCATTTAGCTGGCAGTGCACATGCCCTCGGACACAGCAGAGCTCTTTAAAAGCAACAGATTGGCACTGAGTGCAGGCTGTGGGGTGAACCAGGATTCATGGATCTGTCCGTGTTCTTGTTAAACATGTGAGTTTGCCTTTGACTCTCGGCAACGATAGGTTGATGACCAAATCTGCTGAACAGTGGAAGCGGGAAGAAAAAACCAAAGCACTTTGAGATCTTTGGATGATTAGTTATTAAAAGAGAAAAGTGCTGAATTGAGATTCTTGATCTGTCCAACTCCCCGAAACAGTCAACCAATGCATGGGGAGACCCCAGTGGCTTCCTTTTGGACAGACTTACTTCATCTACCCGCTAAACCACACTTCATTGCTCTAGGATGACCTGCTGCTCTGTTTTAGAAGCATCTGAAGTAAAATCAATCAGTTGCAAAATTGTCTCACCTCCAGGAGAGACCCCTGAACCTCAGCCATCGTCCAGTGAAGCCTCTAAGCATCACCTGCCTGGTCCTCTCACACACACGTGTGGCGGGAAAATCTCTGACTCAGAGCAATAATGACAAAGGAATCGCCACGCCCTGACAGGCTGCATTTTCCTGCCTGGAGCTCTGTGCATTTAATGCGTGACGCCTCCCTCAAGAAGAAATCTGGTCCTGTAACCAATTCCCTCAGCCGTTCCTGGGGCGCTGCTCACATGTGGAGCAGAGGTGGATGAGCAGAAGCTAGAGAAAGGGTTCCCCCAGGACCAGGGGTCCAAAGTCAGACCCTAGAAGCTGGGGGGACAGGAAGAGGGGGAGTCTCTGCTGTCCCTGGCCTGGGCTGACACTCCCAGGATTGTGTCCCAGGGTGATGGGCTACAGCTTTCCTTCCCAGGAAGGAGGTCCAGGCTGATGCCCAACAGGAGGGAGGGGACTTGGGGAATGAGAGTGGGGACTAAGACCTGTTGGTGATGCCGCCCAGAGATTCTCCCAGGACAAAACCCCTCAAGGAGAGAATTCACAGTTTGGAGAGGAATCCCCAGATGCATAGGGGGAGTTGCTACAAGAGCCCCTTCCCACAGCCAGAAGCTCAGTCCCGTGTCCCTGCCATCCTGCCTTCCCATGTTCTGTCCTGCCCATCACTGCACTGCCCATGGGACATGCTTGGGAGGGGGGGTGAGGGGGACGCGAGTCTGTTTGCATAGGACGGGGGAGGGAGAACCAGCATCATCCCCTCTCTGAATGTGTCCTTCGAGGGGAACGGAACCCAGGAGGCCCAGCCTCCAGGCCCAGCAGCAGGTGTAATTCCCTTGACTGGCTTCCAAAGGTATTGGGGGCGTCCTCGGAGGGCAGTTACGTGGCCAGGACCCCTGGGGACCATCTGAAGACAGTCCAGGGCTCAAGCAGAATCTCAGCTGAAAACCAATGTGTGCCACCGGCTCCATGGAGACGGAGACCTCAACCAGCCCCTCCCTGCCCCCAAGCCACCAAAGACATCCCCTCCTCTTCATGAGTAACCCTCCAGTTTATGCCTTCACCTCTGAAACTTTGAGTGAAAACATGAATTAGGCGAACTAATCAATTGGACAACGGCTGAGGTTGGGCCGTCCTCAGAGCGTTGAGGAGAGGGCTTCTTTACTTGAAGTCAGCAAGGATGTCACTAAAGGTGTTGAGGAACAGGTGCGCGTGGTGATCTCGGAAGACCAGAGTGGGACGGAAGCGGATGGACTTGTCGCCACAGCCCCCCAGCATCAGGCCTGGAAGGAGAGGCAAGGAGTGGGTAGGTTACAGGCTTGGGCTCAGAGTCACCTGCTGGGGGTCCACCGGAGGGGGTGGCGGGTGGTCACACAGGGGTGCTACCATCCATCTGGACTGTTTCCTCCTTCCCCTAGCCACCCATCCAGCCTTCCTTCTCCCATCGCCCAGCTCACCCACCCTTCTCTCTTCCCTCCCTCCCTTCCAACTGCAAATGCCAGCTCTGTTGCCCCAAACTAGCCCTGCTGATGGAGAAACCCTGAGTCCAAGTTCCTGCCTTCCAGGAACTCATGGTGCTGCAGGGAGAGAAAATAAGTAAAGAATTAAATTACGGCACTTCTCCTGTGGTCCAGTGCCTAAGAGTCGGCCTGCCAGTGCAGGGGATACGGGTTCGATCCCTGGTCCAGGAAGATCCCACATGACAAGGAGCGTCTAAGCCTGTGTGCCACACATGCTCTAGAGCCAATTCTCCACCACGAGAGAAGCCGCCACAGTGAGAAGCCCATGCACCACGCGTCTAGAGAGTAGCCCCTGCTCCCTGCAACTAGAGAAAGCCTGAGTGCAGCCAAAAGTAACTGCATAAATGCAATTATGAAAAAAAGAAGTAAATTACAAAAGTGTGGGCAGGTCAGCAGCATGTCCAAGAGACGGAATCTGCTTCTTCTTCTTATTTTTTAGCATATGGGATCTTAGTTCCCCAACCAGGGAGGGAACCTGTGGTCCCAGCAGTGAAAGTGCCAAGTCAACCACTGGACGCTAGGGAGTTCCTGGAATTTATTTTTAAAATCTATTTATGGCCTGTGGGAATCTTAGTTTCCCGGACCAGGGTTTGAACTCATGCCCCATGCAGTGGAAGGGCAGATTCTTAACCACTGGACGACCAGTGAATTCCTGGAATCTGCTTATTTTATTTTAAAAATCTATTTATTTATGGCCTGGGGGATTCTTAGTGTCCTGGACCAGGGACAGAACCTGCGCCCCCTGTGGGGGAAGCGCAGAGTCTTAACCACTGGACCATCAGGGAGTCCCCAGAATGTGCTTATTTTAAAGGGCAACTTCATCTTTGACTAGATTGGGGTCCTTGCCTGGGTTGCATAGCGTCTTTGAGACTTTTTTTTTCCATTCTCAAGTGGAGATGAATTACCCTGCCCTTCAGGGTTGTGGCTGGGATCCTCTAAGATGGTCCACGTGAAAGACACCGGCTTAGACACCCAGCAGGCACTCTGATCTCCCCCACTTAAAACTTCTAGGGCTCCCATAGCTCTCAGGAGAAAGTCTGGAATCTTGAACATCATCCACCTGAACCTGATTCACCCACCGCTGCCTCTGTCCCTTGTCACACTCTAAGCCCTGTCTTACGCAGCTAAAGGAACACCTCCCTCCCTCTGCCCAAAATGCTCCTCACCTTCTTCACCTAGCCAACCGCTATTCACCCAGCAAAATGCTGCTTCCTCCAGGAAGCCTTCCCTGATTTCCTGGACATTTCCCCCAGCTATTTTCTCTCTAGCTCCTTTTCTTCCATCCTAGGACTTAAAACTAATAGATTGTTTCTGAAATATTCTCTTTGATATTACCCCTTCCTGCTAGACTGAAAGCTCCTTGATGGAAGGTTTCCTGATCCTCTCCAGCGTGGGCACCACTCACCTATTTGGGGAAAACTGCCCTGAATATGAATATGAATCAACATATAAAGAAAGCTCCCTGGTAACTTTCTCTTAAGAAAGGAGATTCAGACTATTTTTATTCCCTTGAAGGTTCACCTTCTGTGCCCCAACTGGCCCTCCCACCAGGAACTGTGGTCACTTCCCCCGCTGGCCCAGGTGTCTTACCTTTGTTTCTGGCTATTGAAATGAGTTTATTCCGCACGGATTCATCTGGAGTGTCGAAGGAGCAGAAGGTGCCTCGCCCTCTGACTCTGCTGATGAGCTGGGGGAACCGGGCCTGCAGTCAGGAGACAAGGCCGGCATCAGTGCAAAGGAAGGCAAGACTTCTCCGGTGGCCCAGGGGTTAAGAATCCGCCTGCCAATGCAGGGGACGTGGGCTCCATCCCTGGTCCGGGAAGTCCCATGTCCGGCGGGACAGCTAGGCCCCGTGCACCACAATGACTGAGGCCTGCATCCTAGAGCTGGTGCTCCGCAGCAAGAAAAGCCACCACAACAAGGAGCCTGCACGCCGCAACTAGAGGTTAGCCCTGCTCACTGCAACTAGGGGAAGCCCACGCAGCAACGAACGCCCAGTGCAGCAAAAGAGAAAAGAGCCACGGCAGCCGTCAGCCCACGCGGGCCTCGTGGCCACTCGGCTCAGGGTAGGGACAGCCTCGCAACAGCAGGATCACTGCAGAGTCCAGCCAGCCCTGGCACATCCACATGCCGGCACCGACAGCTGCAACTGGGGCCCAGCTGCCCCCCAGGGGACACAGAAGTGTCTGACATTTCCCCTGCCACCCTGGTAACGGGGGAGGGAACGGGCAGCAGGAGGGAAGGTCCTTCTGCTTCCATCCTTCCCAGAGGCTTTTTCTAGCACCTGCTCCAGCCCAGCCTCAGTCTAAATGCAAATCCAGTCCAAGAAAAGAAAAAGAAATCCCCCTTCGAGCTACATGCAGCACAGTTGGAGGGGGCTCAGCTGTCTCAGCAGCCACACTTAACCCCTTCAGCGTCTGCAATCAGGCAGACCTGGGTTGAAAGTTCCCCATTCCCATCCAGAAAATGAGGAGTACTGTAGGGAATATGCTTTGCACAGGCCTGTACTATAATTAACAGAGCTTCTTTGAAAAATAAGAATGACTTTCTCATCACCCCCAGGCGAAGGGCTGGGAGCAGTAAAACGTACATCGTGGAAAAACATCTTGAAAACAAGATGTTGAAGTATTGACGTGACTGATGGAAAACCATTAATGACTGTTCCCAGAGCCTTGAGGGAGTTGCTGAGAAAGGGCGTCACTAGCTGAAGCGCTAAACAGAGTCATGGAAGGCCTGAAGGTTTGACATTGAGGACTGTGCATTGTATATCTTTATCCCCGATCTGAGATTGTAAAGAACAGATATCTCAAGAGCATGTACCAGGAAAGGAAAAAGGAAGTGAGGTTGCTCAGCTGTGTCTGACTCTTTGCGACCCCATGGACTGTAGCCTACCAGGCTCCTCTGTCCATGGGATTTTCCAGGCAAGGGTACTAGAGTGGGTTGCCATTTCCTTCATTGGAAAGACTGATGCTGAAGCTGAAACCCCAATACTTTGGCCACCTGATGCAAAGAACTGACTCATTTGAAAAGACCCTGATGCTGGGAAAGATTGAAGGCAGGATGAAAGGGGACGACAGAGGATGAGGTGGTTGGATGGCATCACCGACTCGATGGACATGAGTGTGAGCAAACTCGGAGTTGGTGATGGGCAGGGGTGTCTGGTGTGCTGCAGTCCATGGGATNAAAGGGGACGACAGAGGGTGAGGTGGTTGGATGGCATCACCGACTCGATGGACATGAGTGTGAGCAAACTCGGAGTTGGTGATGGGCAGGGGTGTCTGGTGTGCTGCAGTCCATGGGATCACAAAGAGTTGGATGTGACTGAGGAACTGAACTAACTCTTGTTGTGGAACATGGGCTGTAGGCAGGGAGGCTTCAGCAGTTGTGGCTCTAGGACTCTAGAGCACAGGCTTAATAGCTGTGGCGCATGGGCTTAGCTGCTCTGACATGTGGGATCTTCTCAGATCAGGGATGGGACCCGAGTCTCCTGAAATGGCTGGCCAGATTCTTTACCACTGACCCACCAAGGAAGCTCCAGACAAGCAACTTCTAATTTTTCAGTGTAAGTTTTATGTCCCAAACGTTGCATGGGATATATTTGTGCTAAAAAAAAAATTAATTCTCATCTTTTACATTTAACTGAGAGTCTTGTAATCTGCTAACTCTCACATCCCTATTCGGGGAAGAGGAAGTTGGTCCCTGAAGCTCCTGCCTCTTCCCTGTGATGGGAACCAAGTCTAGTACCCGCCTTTCTCCCCTGGGCTTTGGACTTGTGAAATTTAAATGTAACTGGGGGATCCTGCATTTATTTTCTCTTGAAATGCAGTAATCCTATTCTGAGGATTAAATGAGATAATGCACTTAACACAATGTTTGGCACAGAGCAAATTTTCAATTGATGGGAAAATAATTTTAAAAAGGATTGTATCTTTGATCATGTCAGAGAGGTGAACACTGGCAAAGAACATGGACTTTGAAGGCCACCAAAATCAGGTTCAAACCCCAGGGGACATCCTCCTTGGTGGTCCAGAGGCCAAGACTCCATACTTCCAATGCCGAGGGCCTGGGTTACACCCCTGGTCGAGGAACTAGATCCCACATGCTGCAACTAAAGATCCTGTGTGCTGCAATTTACAGCCAGTGCAGCCAAAAAAATAAGTACATTTTAAAAAGAAAGAAAGAAAAAGAAGCACAGTAGAAGCTGTGTAACTTTGGACAAGTTAGTAACTCTCTACCCCCTGCGTTTCCTCATCTGTAAAATGGGATAACAGTGCTGTCTCCATCACTAGCATGACTGTTGGACTTAAACAGGAATGCATGAGGCCCCTTGTTAGAGGACTCGGCAGGAGCAGCCTCTCAATCAGTGGACTGTTCTCACTACCGTCCCTCCTCCCTTCAGTGTCAACAGCATTGTCAGCGTCACCATCATCATCAGTGGTTCTGCTGAGCTCACCAGGGACTGGATGCTTCAAGCTCCCGGAGGAAGGAAGGGCTCTTTCTGTCCAGCCATCTGGGGAGGGCCAGCTCTCCTCCTAACTCCTGGGCTGGACTGGCCAGTCCTGGAGACACTGTGGTTCCTCCCAGCAACATCCCCCACCCCTTAAATCTAGGAGAGTGTGTCGTGCAGGGAATAGACACAACAAAGGCAAATAATTACAACAGAGAGCTCTACTGTCCAATGAGGGGGCCACATGTGGCTGTTGAAATAAGTTCAAGTTGGGATGTGCCCTAAGTGACTGAGGGCGGGAAGAGAAGGGAGCAACAGAGAATGAGATGGTTGGATGGCATCACCGATTCAATGGACTTGAGTTTGAGCAAACTCTGGGAGATAGTGAAGNTGACTGAGGAACTGAACTAACTCTTGTTGTGGAACATGGGCTGTAGGCAGGGAGGCTTCAGCAGTTGTGGCTCTAGGACTCTAGAGCACAGGCTTAATAGCTGTGGCGCATGGGCTTAGCTGCTCTGACATGTGGGATCTTCTCAGATCAGGGATGGGACCCGAGTCTCCTGAAATGGCTGGCCAGATTCTTTACCACTGACCCACCAAGGAAGCTCCAGACAAGCAACTTCTAATTTTTCAGTGTAAGTTTTATGTCCCAAACGTTGCATGGGATATATTTGTGCTAAAAAAAAAATTAATTCTCATCTTTTACATTTAACTGAGAGTCTTGTAATCTGCTAACTCTCACATCCCTATTCGGGGAAGAGGAAGTTGGTCCCTGAAGCTCCTGCCTCTTCCCTGTGATGGGAACCAAGTCTAGTACCCGCCTTTCTCCCCTGGGCTTTGGACTTGTGAAATTTAAATGTAACTGGGGGATCCTGCATTTATTTTCTCTTGAAATGCAGTAATCCTATTCTGAGGATTAAATGAGATAATGCACTTAACACAATGTTTGGCACAGAGCAAATTTTCAATTGATGGGAAAATAATTTTAAAAAGGATTGTATCTTTGATCATGTCAGAGAGGTGAACACTGGCAAAGAACATGGACTTTGAAGGCCACCAAAATCAGGTTCAAACCCCAGGGGACATCCTCCTTGGTGGTCCAGAGGCCAAGACTCCATACTTCCAATGCCGAGGGCCTGGGTTACACCCCTGGTCGAGGAACTAGATCCCACATGCTGCAACTAAAGATCCTGTGTGCTGCAATTTACAGCCAGTGCAGCCAAAGAAATAAGTACATTTTAAAAAGAAAGAAAGAAAAAGAAGCACAGTAGAAGCTGTGTAACTTTGGACAAGTTAGTAACTCTCTACCCCTGCGTTTCCTCATCTGTAAAATGGGATAACAGTGCTGTCTCCATCACTAGCATGACTGTTGGACTTAAACAGGAATGCATGAGGCCCCTTGTTAGAGGACTCGGCAGGAGCAGCCTCTCAATCAGTGGACTGTTCTCACTACCGTCCCTCCTCCCTTCAACGTCAACAGCATTGTCAGCGTCACCATCATCATCAGTGGTTCTGCTGAGCTCACCAGGGACTGGATGCTTCAAGCTCCCGGAGGAAGGAAGGGCTCTTTCTGTCCAGCCATCTGGGGAGGGCCAGCTCTCCTCCTAACTCCTGGGCTGGACTGGCCAGTCCTGGAGACACTGTGGTTCCTCCCAGCAACATCCCCCACCCCTTAAATCTAGGAGAGTGTGTCGTGCAGGGAATAGACACAACAAAGGCAAATAATTACAACAGAGAGCTCTACTGTCCAATGAGGGGGCCACATGTGGCTGTTGAAATAAGTTCAAGTTGGGATGTGCCCTAAGTGACTGAGGGCGGGAAGAGAAGGGAGCAACAGAGAATGAGATGGTTGGATGGCATCACCGATTCAATGGACTTGAGTTTGAGCAAACTCTGGGAGATAGTGAAGGACAGGGAAGCCTGCTGTGCTGCAGTCCATGAGGTTGCAAAGAGTAGGATACAACTTTGTGACTGAACAGTGACTAAGTGTAAAATATATACTGGGTTTCAAAGACTTATGAGAAGAAGAATGTGAAATATCACGTTATTTTCTATATTGATGGCATGTTGAAATAATATTTTGGATATGATGAGTCAAGTAAAATATATTATTGACATTAACTTCACCTCCTTCTTTTTAACTTTTAGTATGGCTACTAGGACCTTTGAAATTATGTGTATAGCTTGCAATCTTGATTGTAAGCAAAACTGATGCTTTTGAATTGTGGTGCTGGAGAAGACTCTTGAGAGTCCCTTGGACTGCAAGGAGATCAAACCAGTCAGTCCTAAAGAAAATCAATCCTGAATATTCACTGGAAGGACTGATGCTGACGCTGAAACTCCAATACTTTGGCCTCCTGATGTGAAGAACTGACTCACTGGAAAAGATCCTGATGCTGGGAAAGATTGAAGTTGGGAGGAGAAGGGGATGACAGAGGATGGGATGGTTGGATGGCATCACCGACTCAATGGACATGAATTTGAGCAAACTCCAGGAGATAGTGAAGGACAGGGAAACCTGGTGTGCTGCAGTCCATGGGGTCGCAAAGAGTCAGACACGACTAAACAACGACAAGAGCTTAGAATCTGTCTCCCTGGAGAGCAGATTGTGGTGCTACAGAGTGATCAGGGTGTAGAAGATGGTCCAGGGGAGGGAACAGGCGGCACATGGGTGGGAAGGAAAGAGGAGCGTTGGGGAGGTTTCTCAAAGGAGGGATGTCTGAACTCAGAGGAGGATGTTAGCAGAAAACTAGGAGCTCAGGAACCGAGAACAAGGTTGGAAATGAC
>SJYW01012167.1:1899339-1918425 GCA_006410735.1 Raphicerus campestris | reverse complement strand
CCCCTGCGTTTCCTCATCTGTAAAATGGGATAACAGTGCTGTCTCCATCACTAGCATGACTGTTGGACTTAAACAGGAATGCATGAGGCCCCTTGTTAGAGGACTCGGCAGGAGCAGCCTCTCAATCAGTGGACTGTTCTCACTACCGTCCCTCCTCCCTTCAGTGTCAACAGCATTGTCAGCGTCACCATCATCATCAGTGGTTCTGCTGAGCTCACCAGGGACTGGATGCTTCAAGTTCCCGGAGGAAGGAAGGGCTCTTTCTGTCCAGCCATCTGGGGAGGGCCAGCTCTCCTCCTAACTCCTGGGCTGGACTGGCCAGTCCTGGAGACACTGTGGTTCCTCCCAGCAACATCCCCCACCCCTTAAATCTAGGAGAGTGTGTCGTGCAGGGAATAGACACAACAAAGGCAAATAATTATAACAGAGAGCTCTACTGTCCAATGAGGGGGCCACATGTGGCTGTTGAAATAAGTTCAAGTTGGGATGTGCCCTAAGTGACTGAGGGCGGGAAGAGAAGGGAGCAACAGAGAATGAGATGGTTGGATGGCATCACCGATTCAATGGACTTGAGTTTGAGCAAACTCTGGGAGATAGTGAAGGACAGGGAAGCCTGCTGTGCTGCAGTCCATGAGGTTGCAAAGAGTAGGATACAACTTTGTGAGTGAACAGTGACTAAGTGTAAAATATATACTGGGTTTCAAAGACTTATGAGAAGAAGAATGTGAAATATCACGTTATTTTCTATATTGATGGCATGTTGAAATAATATTTTGGATATGATGAGTCAAGTAAAATATATTATTGACATTAACTTCACCTCCTTCTTTTTAACTTTTAGTATGGCTACTAGGACCTTTGAAATTATGTGTATAGCTTGCAATCTTGATTGTAAGCAAAACTGATGCTTTTGAATTGTGGTGCTGGAGAAGACTCTTGAGAGTCCCTTGGACTGCAAGGAGATCAAACCAGTCAGTCCTAAAGAAAATCAATCCTGAATATTCACTGGAAGGACTGATGCTGACGCTGAAACTCCAATACTTTGGCCTCCTGATGTGAAGAACTGACTCACTGGAAAAGATCCTGATGCTGGGAAAGATTGAAGTTGGGAGGAGAAGGGGATGACAGAGGATGGGATGGTTGGATGGCATCACCGACTCAATGGACATGAATCTGAGCAAACTCCAGGAGATAGTGAAGGACAGGGAAACCTGGTGTGCTGCAGTCCATGGGGTCGCAAAGAGTCAGACACGACTAAACAACGACAAGAGCTTGGAATCTGTCTCCCTGGAGAGCACTGCTACGGAGTGATCAGGGTGTAGAAGATGGTCCAGGGGAGGGAACAGGCGGCACATGGGTGGGAAGGAAAGAGGAGCGTTGGGGAGGTTTCTCAAAGGAGGGATGTCTGAACTCAGAGGAGGATGTTAGCAGAAAACTAGGAGCTCAGGAACCGAGAACAAGGTTGGAAATGACGGATAGGAAGGCACTCCCTACAGGAATGGCGCAGCCCATTCAGAATCACTGGGGCAGTGGGTGCGATGCCACCCTGAAGGGCTCAGCTGTTGCCCCAGGGGCCATGGGGAGCCATGGGTGGGGGTCTTGGAGGGTTGGGATGGGGCCGGGGTGGCAGAGTACCTGGAGGTCGAGCAGTCCCGTGAGCAGGACCTTCCCAGCATGGGCTGCGTTGTTCAGCAGGTCCTCTCGCTTGATGACGTTGATGACCTCAGCCAGCAGCAGGTTCTTGGACGGGTCTCCCAGCCACGTGTTGAAGATCCGGTAAGGCTGGAATCAGAATCAGATATCACGGGGTATTAGAAAGGTTCCAGACGTAGCCTCAGACACACTTCTCTCCATTTAAGAGGAGAGATATCAATCAGCAAGCAGCTGCTAAGGGCTGGGAGGATAACACACAGTCTCACCAAATTCTCTACATCACAGCAACCTTGTAGGTCTTACGCGTATGTGCTAAATTCAGTTGTGTGCGACTCTCTGTGACCCTACGGACTGTAGCCTTTCAGGCACCTCTGTCCATGGGATTCTCCAGGCTAGAATACTGGAGTGGGTTGCCATGCCCTTCTCCAGGATCTTCTCGACCCAGGGATTGAGCTCGCGTCTCCTGTACTGCAGGTGGATTCTTTACAGCTGAGCCACTGGGGAAGCCCTGTGGGTCTTCTAGTTACTACTATTAGGGACACCAACTCATCCAGGCCCTGGAAAATCCCTCAGTCCTGGGGAAACTGAGACAGTTGGCTCCTCATCACCACAGTTCTTATTTTTATAAAGGATGAGCTGGGGTTCTGAGAGGTGAAGTGATTTGTCTGTGAAAATACAGCACTTTGGTGGAGTCAGGAGTGGACTGATGGCAGCCTGGCCCTCGAAGGCCACTCACTTTGCTCCTCTTTCAGGCACCTCTTTCAGAGCCCAGCGGAAACACACTGCCCAGCCTCTCTTGCAATCAAGAGTGGCCACATGAGCAGATCTTAGGCAAAAGCGGGAGAAACAGAAATGTTGTGGGATTTCTGGGAAGGCTGCTTAAGGACAAGAAGTGGGCCACGTTGTTCTTGTCTCCTTTTTCCTTCCTACTGCCTCAAATTGAAATTTGAGGGCTGGAGCCCAAGCAGCCGTTTTGGATCATGAGGTGACCTTGAGGGTAGAAGCTATATGAAGGAATGATGGAAGTAGCGACTCTGGGCCCTTGATGACTCTGTGTGTGAAAGAGAGAAAAAGAAAGAGAGAATCTGTATGTACATATGGCAATTCCAGTAAAGTGGTTAAGAGCATGAGCTCTGGGTTTATATCTTGACTTTGTCACTTAACCAGCTGTGTGACCTTAAACAACTTACTTAATGTCTTTGTGCCTGATTCCTCATTAGCAAAATTGGAGAGAAAAATAACATTTACTTGGTTAGAGGTTGTAAGGATTAAAAGTACAAGCAGAGTATTTAGAACTGGGTCAGAGACAAAGGCGCTGTTCACGGCAGCAGCTATTGACAATATTTTCCCTTGTGCACAGAGAGAAAAATTAGAAGCCTGAAGATAGACTGCTATAAAGTCAACCCTGCAGAGACAGCTGGGGTGATTGTAACCATTGCCTTTAAATTAGGTTGATAAGAAGTAAGGCTTCAGAAACTTCTGTGAGACATTTAGGTATTTACTGAGTGCCTTGTTGGTGAGAAAGAAGCAGTTAAGAGAAAGCAACGCCCCCTGCCCTGGAAAGCAGAGGTGGGGGCCAGGCAGACCGAGTCCCCCAACTCACAGCGTTGGGCCGCAACTCCTCCTTGTGGAAGAAGCCCCCAGTCATCATCTTCTTGCTGAAGGTCATCACGTCTGCCGGGTCATCCAAGCCCCAGTGCTCGTGGGCCCAGAACTTGCCAGTGCAGCCTCCTCCAGTCTGGACCTCGTCCACCAAGAAGGCACAGCCGTGCTGCCGCAGGCGGGGTGAGGGAGAGATGAAGACCACGCGCATCTTGACTACCTCGGACCCGCCCACCTCAGACCTCGGATCCCCGAATCCCACCCAAGAGCCACTGCTTTCTGAACCTCACACCCAGCCCGTGTTCTCAAGCTGTGCAAAACCAAACGAAGGCTTAAGAGGGCAATTCCTACAGGGCTGTGTCTGCGCATGGCCTCCCACTGCCCAACTGGAACAAAATCAGAACATCAAAAGCTCCTTGAACCACCCACTTTGGTCCCTGAGCAGGCCAACGTGCCTAGAAGGAGGCATGTCCTGATCCTAAGGCAGCCCCGTTTCCCAAACTTCAGGCGCCATGTTTGCCAGCTCTGCTCAGCACCCAGACTGTTGTTATTATTGGTCTTAATTTTTTTCTTTTTTTAATTTTGGCCACACCATGCTATAGGCAGGATCTTAGTTCCCAGAGCAGGGATTGAACCCCTGCCCCTTCAGTGGAATTGCAGAGTCCTAACCAGTAGACCACAAGGGAAGTCCACCTGGACTATTATCTACTTAGCATCTGTGTTTAAGTCAATTTTTATCACCTTTATCTGTAAACTGACTGCTTGGATGGGCCAGCTATACATGTAAGACATTTTAAAATAGATATGCGGGCATGCTAAATGCTTCAGTCGTGTCTGACTCTTTGCAACCCTGTGGACTCTAGCCTGCCAGAATCCTCTGTTCATGGGATTCTCCAGGCAAGAACACTGAAGAGGGTTGTCATTCCCTTCTCCAGGGGATCTTCCCAACCCAGGGATCAAACCTACATCTCTTATGTCTCCTGCATTGCAGGTGGGTTCTTTACCAGCTGAGACACAAAGGAAGCCCACAGGGTCATCTGGGAAGCCCAAAATAGATATGATATTAAAGTTTGTTCATTTGGTTTCTGTGGAGAGTGAACCATAGTGGGCTGAAAGATGAGGTGGGATCCCTAGAAAGAAAAGGGACAAGGGGGCTGAGGCTTTCCCTGGGACATTCTCTTGTTTGGGAATGTTCCTAAGATGGAAACTGCCTGCAAAGCGGGAGACCCGGGTTTGATCTCTGGGTTGGGAAGATCCCCTGGAGAAGGAAATGGCAACCCACTCCAGTCTTCTTGCCTGGAGAATCCCATGGACAGAGGAGCCTGGAGGGCTACCATCCATGGGGTTGCAAAGAGTCGGACTTAGCGACTAAACCACCACCACCACCTAAGATGGCAGGCTGGAGGCTGATTTTGGAAGATTTTAGGAAAGAATTCCCTGTCCTGCCATCAGCCCCAAGTTTTCTACCCACAAGGCCCACAGGTGGCCTCTGAACTTCTGGAAGTTTACAAGGAGTCCAGGCTCACCCTTTGCTCTGGAAAACCAACTAACTGGCCCTGTGCACTGACCTTCCTGGAGATGTCTCTCAGCTTCCGGAAGAAGTCGTCCGACGCGTGGTTGTCTCCGCCCTCAGACTGGATGGGTTCCACAATGATGCCGGCCACCGTCCTCTTCTTCTTCCGGTATTTCACGATCAGGTCCTCCACCTGGATTCCCAAGGGGGACGGGACAAGGGCTTGTGGGGGCTCTTGGGCAGCCCCCAAGGAGGACGGGCATGGGGGTGCTGTGGACCCCTGGAAGTTATGCTGACAATGTCATGGTGTCTTATCATTAGAATATACACTGGAGAAAGGACAGTTTCTCTTTAGCAAGTGGTGCTGGGAAACCTGGACAGCTGGTTGGCAGTCAATGAAGTCAGAACACACCCTCATGCCATATACAAAGTAAACTCAAAATGGCTTAAACACTTAGACATAGACACAACACCACAAAACTCCTAGGGCAGAACATAGGCAAAACATTCCCTGACATAAATTTTAGCAACATTTTCTTAGGTCAGTCTCCCAGGCAATAGAAATAAAAGCAAAAATAAATAAATGGGACCTAATCAAATGTATAAGCTTTTGTATAGTGAAAGGAACCATAAGCAAAACAAAAAGACAACCAATGAACTGGGATAAAATGCTTGCAAATGATGCGACAGACAAGGGCTCAATTTCTAAAATACACAAACAGTTCATTTAACTCAGTAACCCAAAAACCAAATGACCCAATCAAAAAATGGTCAGGAGGTCTAAATAGACATTTCTCCAAAGAAGGTATACAGACGGCCAACAGGCACATAAAAAGATGCTCAACATCACTAATTATTAGAGAAATGCAAATCCAAAGTACAGTAAGTTACAACCTCACACCAGTCAGAATGGCCACCATCAAAAGTGTACAAATAATAAATGGTGGAGAGGATGTGGAGAAATGGGGACCCTTCTACATTAAAATCATTAAAAAATATTGAAGTATAGTTAATTTGCAGTGTTGTGTTAGTTGCTGGTATAAAGCAAACTAAGTTATACACACACACACACAGACATATTCTTTTTCAGAGTCTCCTTCCCTATAGGTCATTACAAGAAAAAAAAGTTTTTAACTGTTAACAGTGATGGAGTAGTAAGAAAAGCGTCTAATTTTCCCCAAGTGGTTTTATTTCTTGGAGCCTTGTTCTAAAACAGGCATCATCTTATAAATAATTAAGGAATAGTAATTGTGATATTTTATTAATAATTTAATAATTATACTTAATTTAAAAAACTCAAACCACATACCCAGATAGAGTAACAAGTACAATCTTTCTCTGTTATGCAGAATTAAAGAAAAATCATCTGTGTGAATGATGTAATTTTGGTCTGCCTCGCCAATGGCCCCAAGGAAGCTGTCAGGTGCTTTTTTTTGCTTTGAGTGTCGTTTGCAATTTGTCATTGCATGGCTATTTTCCCATTTATTTGTCCAGCGCTGTGTTTCTCACTAGTCTGCACTTTCTGATAGGATGCAGAAGAGACACATGTCTCTCCAGCACTTGGAATGCAGCTGGTCCAAACTGAAATGTGCTTTACGTCTAAAATACGCCCAGCAGTTCGAAGGTTTCACAAAAAAAAACATATAAAAATATCTCATCAATAATTTAAAAATATTAATGACATGTTGACACCGTAATATTTTGAGATACACTGGGTTCAATAAAATGTTATTAAAATTATTCTCCCAGGTATTTTTACTTTTTAAAAATATGACTAGAAAGGCTGTGGGGACACGTGGCTGGCCTTATTTTGCTTGGACCCCATCATCTTGCTTCTTTTATTTACCACTAAATCGCCAGGTGGCTCAGCAGTAAAGAATTTGCCTGCAACGCAGGAGATGTGGGTTCAATCCCTGGATTGGGAAGATCCCCTGAAGCAGGAAATGACAACGCACTCCAATATTTTTGTCTTGAAAATCTCATGGACAGAGGAGCCAGGCAGGCTACAGTCCACTGGGGTGCAAAAGAGTCAGGTACGACTTAGTAACTAAACCACGACAACAATAAAATACCCAGCACCCAGCTTCACACCTAGTAGGTGAAACCTATTAATTCAAAAGAAAGATGTGGGTAAGAGGCAAACCAGCCTTATTTGAGCTCAAATCCAAATCTGAAGCGTGATAGCCACTCCCCACCTGCCCCCTCAAACAACAGAATCCTTTCAACGTCTTACATGGAACCCTAATATCTGGGACAGATCGAGGGGGGGCTGTTGGTTGATGTGAAGGTGTGGTGACCAGGGTTGCCCATCCTCAGCCCCTCCCCGACCCCTGCAACCACCAGGGCTCCCCAAAAGCCCCAGGATTCTGGCAAAGACACACAGGGCACCAGAGGATCCCTTGGAATCGGTTTTCCTATGAGCTGTCCCATATTCTTTCCGTCAGTTCATTTTCTCTTATTCTGGATTCAGTGAAGCTTGTCCCCAAAGAAACTTAAATGATACAGAAGTTGGTCCCAGAAGCCGGGTGATGGAGGCTGGGTGGCAAAATCAGTGTCTCATTACCTTTCCTAACATGGAGCATCGGGACACGTGGCTCCCTGTCCCTCTGTCCCACCCAGGGAGTGCCACATGGATCCCCAGACACTCTGTGTGTATTCCTCTTATCTGGGCTAATTCTTGGGATGTTGAGGGTCAGGACGGGGTGTTGAGGAGAGGACCGGGAGGGTCCGGGTGTTACCTCTTCTAGACAGCGGGCCTCTTCTTGTTGGTTCTCTTTCACAAACTCTTCCAGAGGATATTTCAGCCGTGGGAATGGTGCGATGGGCCAGTCGAAGGAGGGGATGTCGATCTTGTGAATGGCTTTGGAGTGTGTAGTTGCTAAGCAACCTAAGCCCAGCAGAACACAAGAGCAGAGGTTGGCTCGGGGAAGGAGGGTAGACCGTTTTTTGTTTTTTAAGAATTTCAAAGTTTGTGAATTTATTAAATTGTATGTTTTGGATCACAGAAAATGAAGATTGGACTTCTCATAAACAGAATTAACCCCTCTTTCCATTACATCATTATAGGACCGACTCAATGGACATGAATTTGAGCAAACTCTAGGAAGTAGTGAAGCCTGGTGTGCTGAAGTCCATGGGGCTGCAGAGTCAGATACTACTTAGCGACTAAACAACAACAAATCCATTACATGGTCTTTCTGAACCTTCATGAATGCCTGGTTTTAATCACAGTAGTTATAAAAACTTTAGGGCAGGTCAAGATACACTCTTAATTCCCCAAGTCTTTATCTAACTATTAGATTTTTGTAAAGGCAAAAATTGTACTTTTTTCATTTCAGAACTACTGTGCCTTCAGAGAATGGCATCTTCAATAACGAAAGATCACAGCAAATGCTTTTTATTTATTTTTAAAGTTACTTTTTAGTTGGAGTAAAATTTCTTTACAATATTGTGTTGATTTCTGCCAGACTGTTTTTGAGAATGATATGGGGCAGCCTGGGGAGACCCGGTGCCCACAGAACCCCAGTTCTGGGAACATCCTGAAACTGAAGGGGCACGCTTGTGTGTGTGTGTGTGTGTGTGTGTGTGTGTGTGTTGTTGCTTTCTGATTTATCACAGACTAACTCTTTGAAGGCAGAGCGGCAAGGGTTTAAATCCTAGCTCTGCCACTGAATGGCCTTGAATGTTCCTTCCCTTGCTGAGCCTCAGTTTCCACATCTGCAAGGTGGGAACAGCCACAGAATGGTGTGCAATCAAGGAGATCATAAGTAGAAGCCACCATGCCCGATCAGAGGCGGCTATTGCTATTGTTATGATCACTCTACCTGCTACCTCCGGATCCCACGGCCCTCCTTACCCATGGTCCTCCCGTGGAAAGCACCCATGAAGGAGAGGATGCTGTAGTCAGGGCACCCAGGGGCCTGGAACCAGGAAACAGCCATCGGTCAGGACTGAACCAGGGACCTAGGTAGCTGCTCCCATGAACCTCGAGGAGCATGAAATCTCAGAGGAACCAGGGGTCCCCTTGCAGGTAGAAGTTACAAACTGGACACCAGAGGTCAAAATCCAGCCCGTGGATTTTTTTCTCTTCTTTAAATCAAGANCATCCTCAGCCCCTCCCCGACCCCTGCAACCACCAGGGCTCCCCAAAAGCCCCAGGATTCTGGCAAAGACACACAGGGCACCAGAGGATCCCTTGGAATCGGTTTTCCTATGAGCTGTCCCATATTCTTTCCGTCAGTTCATTTTCTCTTATTCTGGATTCAGTGAAGCTTGTCCCCAAAGAAACTTAAATGATACAGAAGTTGGTCCCAGAAGCCGGGTGATGGAGGCTGGGTGGCAAAATCAGTGTCTCATTACCTTTCCTAACATGGAGCATCGGGACACGTGGCTCCCTGTCCCTCTGTCCCACCCAGGGGGTGCCACATGGATCCCCAGACACTCTGTGTGTATTCCTCTTATCTGGGCTAATTCTTGGGATGTTGAGGGTCAGGACGGGGTGTTGAGGAGAGGACCGGGAGGGTCCGGGTGTTACCTCTTCTAGACAGCGGGCCTCTTCTTGTTGGTTCTCTTTCACAAACTCTTCCAGAGGATATTTCAGCCGTGGGAATGGTGCGATGGGCCAGTCGAAGGAGGGGATGTCGATCTTGTGAATGGCTTTGGAGTGTGTAGTTGCTAAGCAACCTAAGCCCAGCAGAACACAAGAGCAGAGGTTGGCTCGGGGAAGGAGGGTAGACCGTTTTTTGTTTTTTAAGAATTTCAAAGTTTGTGAATTTATTAAATTGTATGTTTTGGATCACAGAAAATGAAGATTGGACTTCTCATAAACAGAATTAACCCCTCTTTCCATTACATCGTTATAGGACCGACTCAATGGACATGAATTTGAGCAAACTCTAGGAAGTAGTGAAGCCTGGTGTGCTGAAGTCCATGGGGCTGCAGAGTCAGATACTACTTAGCGACTAAACAACAACAAATCCATTACATGGTCTTTCTGAACCTTCATGAATGCCTGGTTTTAATCACAGTAGTTATAAAACTTTAGGGCAGGTCAAGATACACTCTTAATTCCCCAAGTCTTTATCTAATTATTAGATTTTTGTAAAGGCAAAAATTGTACTTTTTTCATTTCAGAACTACTGTGCCTTCAGAGAATGGCATCTTCAATAACGAAAGATCACAGCAAATGCTTTTAATTTATTTTTAAAGTTACTTTTTAGTTGGAGTAAAATTTCTTTACAATATTGTGTTGATTTCTGCCAGACTGTTTTTGAGAATGATATGGGGCAGCCTGGGGAGACCCGGTGCCCACAGAACCCCAGTTCTGGGAACATCCTGAAACTGAAGGGGCACGCTTGTGTGTGTGTGTGTGTGTGTGTGTGTGTGTGTGTTGTTGCTTTCTGATTTATCACAGACTAACTCTTTGAAGGCAGAGCGGCAAGGGTTTAAATCCTAGCTCTGCCACTGAATGGCCTTAAATGTTCCTTCCCTTGCTGAGCCTCAGTTTCCACATCTGCAAGGTGGGAACAGCCACAGAATGGTGTGCAATCAAGGAGATCATAAGTAGAAGCCACCATGCCCGATCAGAGACGGCTATTGCTATTGTTATGATCACTCTACCTGCTACCTCCGGATCCCACGGCCCTCCTTACCCATGGTCCTCCCGTGGAAAGCACCCATGAAGGAGAGGATGCTGTAGTCAGGGCACCCAGGGGCCTGGAACCAGGAAACAGCCATCGGTCAGGACTGAACCAGGGACCTAGGTAGCTGCTCCCATGAACCTCGAGGAGCATGAAATCTCAGAGGAACCAGGGGTCCCCTTGCAGGTAGAAGTTACAAACTGGACACCAGAGGTCAAAATCCAGCCCGTGGATTTTTTTCTCTTCTTTAAATCAAGAGGTTCCATGAGATACATTTCTGAACCTCTGTCTTCTCACAAGTTCTGCATCACAGGCACCCATCTTTCCCAGCCAAGCCTGAAGGTGGGTGGGCGTGCTGCCCCAGGGCCCCCAACACCCCCTTTCTCCTTGCCATCACCACCCCAGCTGTCGACGGGCTCTTCAAGTTGCTCCCAGCCCCTCTCCTTTCCCTGCTTTGGTGGCTCTGGCTCCCACAGCCCAAGGTGGGCCAGGTGTGGGGGTGGTACCTACTGCCCATGACCTGATGCTGAGCTGGGCCCCCCCTCAACACCAGCTTTCCCTGGCCCTCCAGGGCTGCCCCTGGGAGCAGGAGGAATTCACGAATGCCCAGGCCTCTCCTGGCCCTAAGCAAACGGCACAGCAGCACTGCCTTCTGACCCTCCACTCAGCAAGGAAATCAGACCCGTGCCTCCAGGCGACTCAGGAAGAGCCGCTGGGGACATTGCAGAGGCCACCCTGGGGGCCCCTGGGTCTCTGGGAGGTTGACCTGGCTCAACTCCACTGGGTCCCTGAGACTCCCAGGAAAAACTCCAGCACCTTCTCCCACAAACTCCAAAATACCCTCTGGTCATTTTCCTTTTTTCATCTCCAAATGTGATATGAGATGCAGCTTGTTTTATTGCACTTGACAGATTTTTTTTTTTTTTTTTTTTACAAACTGAGACACCCACCCCAGGCCCCAGGACCTGGTTGGAGGGGGTGCTGGGCTCACCTGGTTGACCATGCACGTCTCCAGCTCCTCTTTGGAGAAACTCGACTGGCCCCTTTCCTTGCTCTGACAAAATGGAACACAAAAGATTCTCAGAGATGCTCTGGGGCAGGGAGAGCTGCCGCTTTGCACCTACATCTAGGCCACGAGAGGGTGCTTTCTCAAGAGCTGCTCACACATGTCATGGACGGAGACATGAGAGCGTTCACAGTGCTCGCAATGAAACAGATGGACGGATAAGGCTCATCCCTCTTCTATTGGCAACAGTGAAGATCTGTGAGATGGTACGTTATTCCAGGTAAATTAGCGTAGCACACTGGGGAGGTTGTGTACCATTCTCTGCTGGGATATTTTGAAAGGTTTGACTAGCCAGTGGCCCTCCCTGGATTTTGGACATGGTCGCTGATGTCCAATATTCTGGCCAACTAGGGTGAAAAACTGGACAAGGGTGGACTGTGCAGCTGGGGGCTGAGGAGCCTGTGTGTGTGTGTGTGTGCACGTGCACACGCATGCATGCCCCAAACCTCACCCGGTACCACATGAAGATGGTCTTGAAGGCATTCTCGTTGGAGCAGGAGCCACAGGCCATCGTGATGAGCTGGGACATTCCTTTGGGAGCCACCTGTGGGGAGGGAAACAGTCGTGGGCTCCTCACCCCCCACTCCCCACTCCCCCCAGCTGGGCCACTACATGCAGGCAGGGAACCAGGTATGGAGCCCTGGACTCAGCCAGACGGGGAGGGTGAGCAAGAAGTCCAGAAAGGCCTGAGGGCTGGAGGCCAGAGAGGAAAAAAGGTGAATGAAGCCCATGGGTCCCTCCTGATGGCCCTGCCTGCCACTGCCTGTACACTTTACAGGTGGGAAGTCAGGATTCTGAAGGACGCTGATTGCTGTGGCCACTGAAACCCAAAGTCAGGGAGGACAGAAGGACACAGGCAAAGCTCCAGCTGTGGGATCCATGCTAATTTAAGTTCCCCTGGGTTCCCTTTCCCTCTACCCCACCCCCCAGCACGCGAAGGATCCCAGCTGTTCTTGCAAGGAAAAATTTAAAGACTCATCCTGAAAGAAACAGCAGGAAGAGTGAGACTAATGCAGAAACACCCCATCCTTAACTGCTACGGATGCCAACCCTTTCCTTCTCAGCTACTCTGGCTTCCTGGAGATCAGAGCCAAGGGCCAGCGGTGGGGAGGGCGGAGGCGAGTCCTCGTGTTGCGGTCTGTCCCCATGGAATCACTCACCGAGAGCAGGGACTCCCGGAGCTTCTCCACAAAGTTCTCCGGAGGAAGGATTCCGAGGGCAGGTCTGTTGATGAACGTGCTCTGCAAAGAAGCCAGGATGCCAGCAGTGATTTCTTGCCTGACCCAGGTCCCGCCCACCGGCGATGCTTTTCAGAGTGGATGTGTTTCACACTTCCAGGAATGACAGATTTTCCTGCACTTTTAGAGAAATCAACTAGGATGGCTCTGGGTTGAAAACAAAGTGTCAGTTTCTTGGCTGGGCTATGGCACTATCACTATAAAGAAAGAAGTGGCGCTGAAGAATTGACACTTTTGAACTGTGGTGCTAGAGAAGACTCTTAAGAGTCCCATGGACAGCAAAGAAATCAAACCAGTCAATCCTAAACAAAATCAACCCTGAATATTCACTGGAAGGACTGATGCTGAAGCTGAAGCTTCAATACTTTGGCCACCTGATGCGAAGAGCCGACTCACTGGAAAAGACTCTGATGCTGGGAAAGATTGAAGGAGGGAGGAGAAGGGGGCAGCAGAGGATGAGATGGTTAGATAGCATCACTGACTCAATGGGCATGAATTTGAGCAAACTCTGGAAGTAGTGAAGGACAGGGAAGCCTGGCATACTAGTCCATGGGTTCGCTAAGAGTAGGACACGACTTGGCGACTGAACACCACCAAAAAGTTTTATTTAAGAAGGACGCCTTGACAGCAGCCTCACATTGAAAAACTGCCCGCCTACTTTTCCAAAGATTCCCAGCACACCTCAGAGCCTGTACTCTGCACCAGAAGAAGCCACCACAATGAGAAGCCCATCCACTGCAGCTACAGAATCGCCCCTGCTCCCTGCAACTAGAGAAAAGCCCGCACAGCAATGAAGACCCAGCACAGCCAAAAAATAGGTAGAGAAATAAAATTATTAAAAAATTATTAAATAAATTTGAAAAAAAATTTTTAAGTTGTATTTATTTTTTGGCCCCACTAGGTGGCTTGTAGGATCTTAGTTCCTTGACCAGGGATCAAACCCATGCCTCCTACCGTGGAACCATGCTGGACCACCAGGGAATTCCCAGTTTATGTGTTTGTTGAAACCCATAGAATTGTGTATGGCAAAGGATGGATCTTACCTCATGTGAATTATATTTTAATTAAAAAAACCACAGGGGAAGAGGTCTCAGTAACTGTAAGTTTTGAAGAGAGTGAGGTGTAGAAGAGCAATCTGATGAAGAAGCTGGCTAGTGAGAGCTGCCGATGAACAGAAAGAAGTAGTATTAGAAAACTCTTTTTTTGATAGATGTAGGTCTAGAGAAAGAGTCTCTCTGTAAGGAAATCAGCAGTGCACACTGGACGCTACGCAGACACTCACTTCTGAAACCCAGGAAACGAGGAAGCGTCACTCAAGAAAAAGGAGAACCACTCTAAATGCCAAAATTAGGTTAAACAAATGGAGGTATGTTCACTGATGATAATGTCGTTTGCTGGTAAGATGGCATGTGCGAAGGTCACGGTCGTATGTTAGGGTTCACTGAGTGGTGTACCTTCTGTGGGTGTTGATAAATGTATCAACATATGTCCACCTTTATGGAAAAGATGCAAATGGAAATGCAAATGGGGATAAGAANGCGAAGGTCACGGTCGTATGTTAGGGTTCACTGAGTGGTGTACCTTCTGTGGGTGTTGATAAATGTATCAACATATGTCCACCTTTATGGAAAAGATGCAAATGGAAATGCAAATGGGGATAAGAATAGAGCTGATCTGTCTTTGCAGGTGCAGCCAGTGCCCCCTGAAGGAAGTAAGAGTCTGAGTGGAGTCTGCACAGCGGATAAGCAATGAGGTCATCAAGAAGAGGACTGGGGGATTTTCCCTGACGGTCCAGTGGTTAAGACTCCAGTTTCAAAGCAAGTGAAAGTGTTAATTGCTCAGTCATATCTGACTGTTTGCAACCCCATGGGCTATAGTCTACCAGGCTCCTCTGTCCATGGAATTCTGCAGGCAAGAATACTGGAGAGGGTTGCCATTCCCTCCTCCAGGGGATCTTCCTGACCCAGGGATCGGACTCATATCTCCTGCATTGCAAGCAGATTCTCTGCCATCTGAGCCACCAGGGAAGCCCTTCAATGCAAGGGGCCCAGGTTCAATGCCTGGTCCAGGAACTAAGATCCTGAGAGTCAAGTTAAAAAGTAAGGAAGGACTGACTGAGCCTGGAAATTCTCAGGCACCCCTCTCTCTCAGACTCAGCTGTGTAAATAAACTCAGTGCAAATCCAAACAGGAGGAAACTCAAGGACAGGCGGGCCCCAGCACCCATCCTCCTGTGGCACTGCNAGGGGTTAGCCAGGAAGAGACGGGCCCATGGTTTCAGCATAATGCAAGATTTTACCCCTTTCACTCTGGTAGGACGTGGAGAGACAGATTCATAAATCTCAGACTCCAAGTCACCTTCAGAGGCCAAGGCATCTCTGAATGATGAACTTACCAGAAACAATGAGTCATCTATCTGCCTGTTGTTGGATCTCATCTTCAAGGGAAATAAATAGATTTGAGAGACCCAACTTGGCAAAAGCAGAGGAGGCATGGAAACCTAATGGAGGGGTGGATCTCTGTGGAAAGACCCTAAGTGGGTGAGTGGAGGGGGCTGGAGGCGGGTGGAGAGCTATGAATGCTCCAGGATTATCCATGAAGGGACAGGTTTCACAGATACTCAGCCTACAGACTGGCGGATGCTGTGAGGACTCCATTGGCCCAAGAAACACGGACCAGCCAAGCCACAAACAGCATGTGCCCATCAGCCCTGCCTCTCCCTCCTGCAGTAGGACAGCCTTGCTCTGGAGGGCCAGGAGGCGAGCCTGCTGAGAGAGACACTCTCTTGGGCCAGCCACCCCCTCCCTTGCTCCGTGTACTACTGGGTGGGCGAGGGAGGGGGCACTGACAGTGGCTCCAGCCACCTCCTCCGGCAAACTGCCCCTGATGAATGGAAGCCGCCTTGCCTGAAAGATGGCACATCCTTCTCTCTGGCAGCTGATGTGCAATGACCCGACTGGCCCAGGGGACCAACAGATCAGCCTCTTCGCATTGGTCTGGGATTGACTTTGGGGTGCAATTCNAACTGCCCCTGATGAATGGAAGCCGCCTTGCCTGAAAGATGGCACATCCTTCTCTCTGGCAGCTGATGTGCAATGACCCGACTGGCCCAGGGGACCAACAGATCAGCCTCTTCGCATTGGTCTGGGATTGACTTTGGGGTGCAATTCACATTCCAGAGCCCCCACCCCCTCTGCCCCGTGGGATCAGGCTGTGGCTGTTCTCTGGCTGAGACCTCATCCTTCTTCATCTGCCCTCTGCTCTCTGCTGTTTCTCTCCCTCTCCTTTCCCCCATCTCCGCCACCCCTCCCAGCTCTCCCTTAATTAACCACTGTCGCTGAATCCCCACCTCCGACCTTCTTTCAGGAGTCCTAAGACGGCTGATGTTGGACACGGGTTCACATCCTACCTGTGCTTCCTCTCCAAGCTCTGCTTATCTACCTACAAAACGGGTATATTCACCCAGACCCATACTTGTTGGGTTTGGGGGGAGGAGTATATGAGAAAAGACATGTAAAGTTCTTTTTGTAATATACCCTCTGCAAATGACTTGTTCTTTTTCTCTGCCCTTGAGGGAAGTGTCTGGCCACACACACAAGGATGTGTCTCTTGGAAGGAGTGACTGAAGTCCAAATAATCATGGAGAGAGAAGCCTCATCCAAGGATTTATTTTCCAGCTCTTACCTATAGGGACAGAGGAGATCTGGGAATAAAGATCCAACATCCGGTTGCCGTCCACATCCACCAGGTAATTGCCTCGACTTTCTTCATAATTGCAGAAAAAGTGCACAGCCTCTGCATTCTTGGGGAAAGAAGAGACTGGATCACTGAAATTCCCTAGACCCTCAGTCTTTCAGGACTAAGCTTGAACTGCTGAAGTAAAGGGCCTCCCTGATGGCTCAGACAGTAAAGAATCTGCCTGCAATGCAGGAGTATGCATGCTAAGACACTTCAGTTGTGTCTGACTCTTTGTGACCCCATGGACTGCAGCCCACCAGGCTCCTCTGTCCATGGGATTCTCCAGGCAAGAAGAATGGAGTGGGTTATCATGCCCTCCTCCAGGAGATCTTCCTGACCCAGGGATCAAACCCCTGTCTCTTATGTCTCCCTCATTGGCAGCTTCTTTACCTCTAGTGCCACCTGGGAAGCCCCTGTAGTGCAGGAGACCTGGGTTCAAACCATGTCCTGACCATTTAAAGACACATGGATGGTGTCTGTGGTTGTTGACAGTGTAGGATTTTTTGCCCTGCAGGTAATTATCAATACACAGGTGATTTGCTTTATAATCGTTTATGATGCTGTGGATTTGTATTTGATGATTTTTTTTTTTGGTATGTGTTTTATTTATCCCAACAGAAAAGATTGAAAAATAAATCTGAAGAAAATTGTAGAAAGTTAAGATGTATATGGTAAGTCTTAGGGCCTAAGAAAACTAAAAAATGATAGTGATTATATATTGATAATATAATATGTATATTATATAGTAAAAGAAATGAAAATGGTACACTAGACAATTTTCACATTATGTACCAAAAAATAGTAGAAAATAAGGTGAGGAACAAAAAAAGACAAGAGAAAGAGAACAGAAAATAGAACTGGGGACTTCCCTGGTGGTTCAGTGGCTGACTCCTTGCTCCCCCTGCAAGGGGCCTGGGCTCAATCCCTGGTCAGGGAACTAGATCCCACATGCCACTGCCCCAGTGCAGCCAAATAAACAAATGTTATAAATTAAAAAAAAAAAACAGACAATAAAACTGAACCTGTAAATACAACTACTTCAATAGTAATAACATTAACTGTGCATGGATTAAGCAAGTCAAAAAAAAAATCAGAAACTATCTGACTGGATTAAAAGATTCAGGGATATGCTATCTACATGAGATATATTTTAGATTCTAGAACAAATTAGGTTGAGAGTAAAAAGATAGGAAAAGATATAATATTCTCATAGTAATCATAAGAAAGCTGGATGTTTTATGCTAATATCAGATGAAACGGTTAAACGAACAAAACGTTCCTAGAGGTAAAGAGAGGCATTTTATGATGACAGCAGGGTCCATCCACAAAGAAGCCCATAAACATGTAAGCAGCTGATGTTGTTTAGTTGCTTACCCACGCCTGGCTCTTTGGACCCCATGGACTGCAGCCCGCCAGGCTCCTCCACCCGTGGGATTCTCCAGGCAAGAATACTGGAGTGGGTAGCCATGCCCTCCCTCCAGGAGTCTTCCTGACCCAGGGATCGAATCCATGTCTCCGGCATAGCAGGCGGATTCTTCACCACTGAGCCACCTGGGAAACCTGATATACAGCCCCAAATACATGAAGCAAAACCTGCCAGAACTGAAGGGAAACGATAATTCTATAAGACTAGACACTTCAGTTCCTGGCTTTCAATAACAGATAGGACAACCAGGCAGAGGATTAACGAGGAAAGAGATGTGAACAACACTCAAAATGAGCAGATCTCACCAACACGTGTGGAACACTCCACCCAACAACAGCAGGGTATACGTCCCTCTCAAGCGCATACAGAACATTTTCTGGACTAGACCACATGCCAGGCCATAAAAAAGGGTCAATAAACTTCCAAGAATTGAAATCATTCCAAATAAGTTTTCCAACCCCAGCTGAAGGAGATTAGAAATCTCAGAAGTTTGGGAAGTTCACCAAAATGTGGGAATTGCACTATATAAATAACCAATGAGGGACACCCCTCATTGGTGGTCCAGTGGCTGACTCCATGTTCCCAAGGCAGGGGAGTCAGATTCAGTCCCTGGTCAGGGAACTATATCCCACATGCCACAACTAAATATCCCCCATGCTGCAAAGATCTAAGATCCTGCGTACTGAAACTAAGACCCAGCTTAGCCAAATAAAAAATTAAATAAATATTAAAAAAAAAAACCCAACGAGTCAAAGAAGAAATAACAGATGAAATTAGGAAAAAAAAGGGTTTAGAACTAAAGCATGTTTTATAAAAAGAATCAGCACAGATTAAGTTGTAACCAAGAAGCAAAGATAGGATGGCTATTTCATCCTCACTCACCTGAATTATATTCAACTGTTTCATTAGCTCCTGCAGGAGAGAAGAAAAAAAGCATCATAGCAAGGACACACACTTGCTTAAAATCTTTCATTTTTTACCAAGTCTTGGGGCTTTTCCCCCTTCATGTCAATAATTTAATAGTTAGTCAACAATATTATATATATTTTTTTAAATCCTTAAGATAAATAGTTGGTGGGAAATGATTCTTACCAGTTCAATTACCAGTACAACAGACAGGTTGGAGGGCTGGACACTTCAAAGATAACAATCAAGTAAACTAAAATATTTAACTAAAAAAAAAATTGAGCTGAAGATATCTATCTAACGTCC
>SJYW01012167.1:1868866-1899196 GCA_006410735.1 Raphicerus campestris | reverse complement strand
TCTAACGTCCAGAAGAGCATGGGTTCTTTTTTTACTTAGGGAAAAAAAAGCTCTAACACACCATTAGGGAAACAGAAATCTGCACCATTTATAATAATAATCTGAACATTCTGTAAATCACTTGTACAATTGTACACAGCAGCTGGGAATTATAAACTAGGGGTTTTACTATTACAAGGATTTCATTTCTGAAAAGAAGTCATAGAAAGTTAACTTTAGCAATTAGTGTCATAAAATCATATATTTCCATGTAAAAATACAAAATAACATTCATGAAAAGAATATGAAATTTATTCCAGCTATTTTACTATTATTAAATTAAAATTCACCCCTCACCAATAGAAATATGCATGAAAAAGTCTTCTTTTGTTAGCAAAAGACCATGCAAAATAGCTATAATCATTTACATCAGCACAAAGACTTCTAGTTTATTAAATAGTTTCAATGTCAAAAGAAACATCTTTTGACTTTTAAAAAACAAAGACACTGTGTATGGATAAAACCTGCAAAATATGCAGAGAAAAAATAAATTTGTATCACAAAGGTTTACACTGTTATTTTTTAGATGCAAACATTAGAAACAGTATTGGACTCATAACCCAGAATCAAGGCTAACCAGACCTGCAGAGTGTGGTGTATGCAGATTTTGTAGCTTCTCTGGAGAGAAGCCGCAACACCCCTCGCCACATTTGTCTGTGTCTCTAACATCTATTTCAGGGATTCTGAGCTGTCCAAAGTCTCTCACACACCATGCACTGTCCCTCTGCGGGCTTGTCGCCATTCCCCTCACCCAGAACAGAATGCAGGAGCCAGTTCCTCCTTGTGACCCTTCAAGATCAAGCTCAGGGAGGCATCTGCCATACATGCCCTGTGCCATATCACACAGTCAGGTTCTTTCACTGTTGGTGGGATGCTCTGCCCCAGCCCCTGACTCTGGACTCAGAAACAAGCCATGTAACTTGCTTTGGGCAACATAACGAGGTGGAAGTAATGGTGGGTCAGTGGGAGACTGGCTCAAGAGACATAGGGCAAGCACTCCTTTCCATCACCGTGAGAACAAGCCCAGGCTGGCTGGCTGGAATATGAGAGACCCATGAAGCAGAGCCACATTACCACAGTGACCCAAGACAAGCCTAACCTAGATCAACTGGTGGCCAGTCATCCCTCAGGCACACAGATGAGCCCAACACAGCTGCCTACCCAACTGCCAGTTAACCACGGATGCATGAGCAACTTGTATGCGGTTGAGGTTTTGGGACTGTTTGTTATGCAGCACTATTACAGCAACTGATAACTTACTTTGGCCACCTCCAGCGAAGAGTTGACTCATTGGAAGATTTTGATGCTGGGAGGGGGCAGGAGGAGAAGGGGACGATAGAGGATGGCATCACTGACTCGATGGACGTGAGTCTGAGTGAACTCCGGGAGTTGGTGATGGACAGGGAGGCCTGGCAAGCTGCGATTCATGGGATCACAAAGAGTCGGACATGACTGAGTGACTGAACTGAACTGAACTGTGCGTATCCTCTAAGAAGACTTCTTTGACTTCTTATGGAAGAATGGCCTGGTTTAAAGTTCTGGATCTCTAATGGTGAACTCTCTGAAAGCAGCCAAGGATACAGGGCCCTCAGCATGGCTGTGTTTTTGCCCCATGGGCCCTTTTTGCTCTTTTCTGAAACACACCACTCAAGTGTGCTCAACTCACCCGAGATCTAGGCCCTGGGACTTCCGTCTTCATCAAAGGTCCGTCATAGTCAAATTCAACGTCGACTTTGGCTGCAGCCTGACTGATGTTTCTGGAACCTGCAGTAAACAGAGGTGGTGAGAAACCGCTGAGCACAGAGGATACGAGGATCCTGCCCTTACAACACTGGGAGTGCCCAACAGAGGCAGTGCCAGGGCCTGAGACCCACGCCAGACTGACGATCCCAGAACTCTGAGTGTGGTCAGACACGGGTACCACAAGCACCCTGAGGATTTCAAGAAGTGGAAAAGCCTGGTGCCAGTGATGCTGTAGGCAAGCAAGCATGCTCACATCCCACTGTCGTGAGGCTAAGGTGATGCTGACTTCCTAGTCTTTTCAACTGAGCAACCTCAGTTTTCAGGATTCATCTGGAAAATAACTGGACCAGTGCAAAAAGATGGAGATTAGAAATATTCACCATAGCATTATTTCTAATAACAACAGAGAGGAAACAGCCTAAACATCCAACAAAGGAGGGTCAGTAAATAGAATGTGCCATGTCCCGCCATTTTCATGGACAGCAGAATATTGGGAATATTATGTATCCATAATAAAAGTTATCCAAATTTTGTAAAAAAAAAATTAATACATCCATATGTATTGTGTGTGCATGCTCAGTCATGTCTGACTCTTTTGTGACACCATGGACTGTAGCCTGCCAGGCTCCTCTGTCCATGGAATTTTCCAGGCAAGAATACTGGAGTGGGTTGCCGTTTCCTTTTCCAGGGGATCTTCCCAACCCAGGGATCAACCTATGTCTCCAACCTGTGTCTCCTCCATATGTATGAAAGTGAAGTCACTCAGTCGTGTCCAACTCTTTGCGACCCCATGGACTGTAGCCTACCAGGCTCCTCTGTCCATGGGATTTTCCAGGCAATAGTACTGGAGTGGATTGCCATTTCCTTCTCCAAGGGATCTTCCCGACCCAGGGATCGAACCCGGGTCTCCTGCATTGTAGACAGATGCTTAACCATCTGAGCCACCAGGGAAGTCCATATGTATATACAGACTCAAATTTGTCAGCCTGGAACTGCTGGCATTGTGGGCTGGATGGTTCTTTGCTGTGGGAGTTTGCCCTGGGTGCTATAGGATGTTTAGCTGCACCCCTGGCCTCCAGCCACTAGAGGTCAGAGGCATCTCCTCGAGTTGTGCTCCAAGTTGTATCAATTAAAAATCATCCAGGAGATGGGAATTCCCTGGCAGTCCAATGGTTAGGACTTTGATGCTTTCCTTGCGCTGGCCAGGGTTCAATCCCTGGTTGGGAAACTATGATCCTGGATGTGGTGTGGCACGCCCACTCCATTGTTTTTGCCTGGAGAATCCCCTGGACAGAGGGAGCTACAGTCCATAGGGTCAGAAAGAGCCAGACATGACTTAGTGACTAAACAATAAGATGCTTCACATAAATCATGTATGTGATCTTCACCCGTGAGAATGGCTGCCATCAAAAAGTCTACAAACAACAAATGCTGGAGCGGGTGTAAAGCATTTACACCCTCTTACACTGTTGGTGGGAATGCAAACTAGTACAGCCACTATGAAGAACAGTGAGGAGATTCCTTACAAAACTGGAAATAGAACTGCCATATGACCCAGCAATCCCACTGCTGGGCATACACACTGAGGAAACCAGAATTGAAAGAGACACGTGTATCCCAATGTTCATCGAGGCACTGTTTATAATAGCCAGGACATGGAAACAACCTAGATGTTCATCAGCAGAAGAATGGATAAGAAAGCTGTGGTACATATACACAATGGAGTATTACTCAGCCATTAAGAAGAATGCATTTGAATCAGTTCTAATGAAGTGGATGAAACTGGAGCCTATTATACAGAGTGAAATAAGTCAGAAAGAAAAACACCAATACAGTATATTAACACATATACATGGAATTTAGAAAGATGGTAACAACAACCCGCTATGCAAGACAGCAAAAGAGACGCAGATGTAAAGAACAGAATTTTGGACTATGTGGGAGAAGGCAAGGGTGGGATGACTTGAGAGAACAGCACTGAAATGTGTATATCACCATATGTAAAATAGACGAGCAGTTCAAGTTCAGTGCATGAAGCAGGGCACTCAAAGCCGGTGCTCTGGGACAATCCAGAGGGATGGGGTGGGGAGGGAGGTGGGAGGGGGGGTTCAGGATGGACAGACACATGTACACCATAGCTGATTCATGTTGATGTATGGCCAAAACCACCACAGTATTGTAACGTGATTAGCCTCCAATTAAAATAAATAAATTTTTTTAAAAAAGAAAAATCATGTATGTGATCTTATTTCATCTTTCCACAACCCTGAGGGGTAGTTTCTATTTATTGCATTACACAGGAGGGGAAACAAATACTAAAACATGCTAGTGTCTGTCATACACACACATGCACGCACACACATACATGACCTGCCAATCTATAAAAAGCCATATTAGAAAACATAAATTCCTAATGTTTCATAATTACTTGAAATATCAAAGAAGGTTTCTGAATTAATTATGCAATAAAGTGGAGCCCTTTGAACATAAAATCCAGTTAAAATCCAATACCACCCTTATTTTCAGGCATGAAGATATCAGCTTTTATTATCTTTTGTTTGATCTTACAATGAAAAAGGAATTCCTAAAGATCTTATTCCAACAGCAGAGAGTTAAAAATCATGGACCATACAGATGACTTAAAAAAAAAAACCAGCGCACACACACTCAGCTGTTTCTCGCTTCCTTGGCCTGAACTCAGCATTACTGGTCAAGACTGATTCCAACCAGACCTGCATTCAACAGGTCTGTTTGGATAAATACGGCTCTTAACCTGCTGTTCCTCCTTTGTTTCCAGAGAAGGGGTGAATGTGAAAAGTCTATAAGCAGTAAGTCGTCCTTTCATGAGGACACACAAGTCCTCTCTTCCTTTCTCCAGAAAATGTCTTGACATCACATTGTAGCAATTTCTTGGGTGTTGGAAAGCAGGAATACCAGGGGTGGAGGCTGTTGGCAGTGGGACCTGAAGCTGAAAGGACCTCAAGGCGGAGCGTGTGAGGTCCCGGGGAGCTGTGGTGATGAGGATGCTGGGACCACGAGTAAACAGGGCTGGGAGGCGGGGTCAGGGTAGGACCTGGGAGACACAGCGGAGATGGATGGGGCTTGAGACAGGGATGCCAAGGCCAGGTGCGAGGCAGATGATCTGGGTCAGGAACCGCATTGGTTCCTACCTTGTTCCAAGTCTTTCTGGGTGTGGATGGGAGAGGGCAAAAATGTTGGGCAGAAATCCTGAAAATCAGAGTCTGGTGAGTTTTTTTTTTTTGTAAATGTGCTATTGGAAAAAGGAAGATGGAGAAGCTCACATATATTCAGGCAAACGCTCATCTATTATTTTATTCTTTTTTTAAAGACTTTTTTTTTCAATGTGGACCACTTTTAAAGTTTTTATTGAGTTTGTTACAATATTGCTTCTGTTTTATGTTCTGGTGTTTCTGGCCCCTAGCCCTGTGGGATCTCAGCTCGCTGACCAAGGATCGAACCTGAACCCCCAGCAATGGAAGGTGACGTCGTAACCGCTGGAACGCCAGGGAAGCCCCTCACCTATTGTTTTGATTAATCCACAATCTTCTTGTGAGAAGATACTGTCCCCATTTCACAGATGAGGGTCAGAGAGGTTAAGCAAGTTTCCTGAAGTCACATAGCTAGAGAGTTTGTAAGGCCAGAACTTGAGTCTAGAACACTTGTGCTTTTCTTACTATACCTCAATTGTGACTTTTTGTAGAGGAAAATAACCAAATGCCAATGTATTACTTAATGATGACACGTAGTGCCATAAACCACAAGAAAAAAGAACAAGATTTGAATGATCAAGAAAGCCTTTTCCAGGATCCCTTCTATCAAGCTGTGTGAGCAGATGTCCGTTTATTGAGCACTCACCCTGAACATACTGGACATTATTCCGAGTTATTTCCATGGATTCCCTCGCGTAATCCTCACTAACCCATTGGAGGTAAATGTTATTATGAGTCTTATGTTAAAGGAGACACTGTGCTCAGAAAGGTCAATTAATTTGCCCAGAGTCACACAGATGGAAAGGGGTGAAGCTGGCGGTCTGCTCACTGGACCTCTCCTTTCCCAGCTGCTATGAGCATCATGGATGTACAGTCCATCTCATCTAGTGTGGGTTTTTGAAATGAAACATTCGCAGCAAAACAACTCACTTCTCCCAAAGGCAAATTACTACCAAGAGGAGGAATAAGTTTGAATCAATACTGAATGATCCAACATTTTCATTCATGAATAAAATAGCACACCCAGAGGGCAGGGGTGTGCCCTGACAGGCAAGACCAGGCACGGTGGGTAAATTCAACCCAATCCTCTGGGTCTGATAACGATGCTCACTACCCTCTGTGACTGTGCAATCCACAGAGTCAGTTTTTAACTCCAAACTGTAAAAGCTGCCATCCAATGTTTTTAAATGTCCTCTAGATCTTCTTCTGAGAGCAATAAATAAACGCCATTTTCCCAAACAGCAAGGGTTCTCTATGTGAGCCTAGCCAAAGTCAAGATTAAGTTCAACTGGAGTTATTTGCTCTGCTTTTGTTTAAAGCAAAACACCTGGGACTCCTCTGCTGGTCCGGTGGTTAAGAACCTGCCTTCCAATGTGGGGAATGCAGGTTCAATCCCTGGTCAGGGGAGCTAATATCCCACAAGCCGCGGAGTAACTAAGCCTGTGCTAGGTAGGTAGTAGGTAGTCATGAGCCGCAGCTAAGACCTGAGGGATCTTCCGTGCTAATGACTCTCCCTTCTATTTGGAACACAACAGACCTGCATCTTTGGGGTTTATTTGTTACATAATTAGGGGTAAGCATTAATATGTGTATCTTCTAATTAAATTAAACAAACCTTCAAAACCCACTAATAACTTCTCAAGGCTAAAAAAAAAAAAGAGGAAAAATGGAGAAACTCATAGACCAGAGGAGACAATGAAACTGGATTGGACTCTGGAGCAGAAGGAGGCCCTGAGAAAAAGTTGCCAAAATTCACAAACAAGTCTAGAGTTTGGTTCAGATCAAAGTACTAAGGTCAGTTCCTCAGCAATGACAAATGCATCCTGGTGACGTAAGATAAGACTGGGGAAAACTGGGTGAAGAGCATGTGGGATCTCTTTGTCTTTGCAATTTCTCTGCACATCTAAAATATTCCAAGATAAATGTTTATTTAAAAATAAAGCCTGTGTGAGAGGAGAGAACACTCCTGCTTTTTATCACACTCAAGATAGAAATGCCTGCCACATTCAACAAGGAGACCAAGGACTCCACTGACAATTTGTCTTCAGAAGGCAGACGGGACACAATAAGGAGACATCGTTATGACAAGCATGGAGCTCTGAGAACTGGGGACAACCTGGAGGGGCAGGCATCTGAAGCAGGCTACCATACGCTTCCTCCTCCCAGAGCTGCTGGGAGGCAAGCTGCATGCATGCTCAGTCCTAAGTCATGCCCGACTCTCTGCAGCCCCACGGGACTGCAGCCCGCCAGGCTCCATGGGATTTCCCAGGTAAGAATACTGGAGTGGGTTGCCGTTTCCTTCTCCAGGGGATCTTTCCCATCCAGGGATCAAACCCACGTCTCCTGCATTGGCAGGCGGGTTCTTTGCCACAGAGCCACCAGAGAAGCCCAGGAGGCACACTGAGGGGGTGGATAATAATCCAGTGTTTGGAGCCGGACTGATGTAACAAAAACTTAAAGTGGTCCATTTTCAAGGACAACTAGCCTAGAGGGACAGCTTGCTGATGCAATAGCTGTTAGGATACTTGCGTGGGAAAATCCAGACAAAGGGGGAGTAATAAATGCAGGTGACTTTCTCGGGAAGATTGTTAACCCTGTAGTACACAGCCAATGAGGGACTGGGGGAGGGACTTGGGTGCTGAGAGGATAAAAACCCCACTGTAACTTGCCCACCAGACGCCTGATCTGGCAACATCATTGTTAAAGCCTTGCTTCTCAGCTCCACCTGGTGTCTCCAAGTCCATTCCTTGGGTTTGGGTCGGTGGGCTCTATTTCCCACATCTGACTTGCATTCAAGGGGCCGTGTGACTTGGCTTCTCTGAGCCTCAGTTTTCTCATCTGTAAACTGGGATTCATCCTTTCCTTCCTTGTGGGAACTATGGAAGGAGGTCTCCTGAGATCATACAAGCAGGGTGCTCACTGGGCTATACTGCCTGAACTCAGTGAGGCAGAGAGAAATGGAAGCATCTGAGAGGGACTGCATATAAAAGCAGAGACATTACTGACAAAGGTCTGTCTAGTCAAGGCTATGGTTTTTCCAGTAGTCAGGTATGCATGTGAGAGTTGGACCATAAAGAAAGTTGAGCACTGAAGGACTGATGCTTTTGAACTGTGGTGTTGGAGAAGACTCTTGAGAGTCCCTTAGACTACAAGGAGATCAAACCAGTCAATCCTAAAGGAAATCAGTCCTGAATACTCATTGGAAGGACTGATGCTGAAATTCCAATACTTTGGCCACCAAATGCAAGAACTGATTTATTGGAAAAGACCCTCATGCTGGGAAAGATTGAAGGTAGGAGGAGAAGGGGACGACAGAGGATGAGATGGTTGGATGGCATCACCGACTCTATGGACATAAGTTTGAGTAAAATCCCGGAGTTGGTGATGGACAGGGGAGCCTGGTGTGCTGCAGTGCATGGGGTTGTAAAGAGTTGGACACGACTGAGCGACTGAACTGAACTGAGAGGGGCTGCGGTAACTGCATGAGCTCCTGGCCATTTGGGTGAGGGGTAAGTGGAGGTAAGGGAGAGGGAGGCGCAGGGTGGCCATTCCTTGGATAGGGCCCACTCTCTAGTGTCCCTGAAGCTTTTAGGTGAATTACAAGGGTTTTTGTAGTTTTCTTGTTTCTTTCCTAGCTCTGTGTGTCCCCCAACGGTCCCTGTGGGGATGGTTTGGGCCCTTCTGGCCTCGGGGGCAAGCAGAGCGGCTCCAGGGCAGATCAGCTCCCTGCCCATTGCTGAGCTGTCCTCCTGGGCACAGGGGCACAGGCTGGAGATGGGAGGGGCAGCCAAGGGGACAGTTTTGTGGGGGTGGGTGGCACAGCAGTTCCCTTTGTCCCCAAGAACTCTTCTGGACCCCTAAGTCTCTGGGCTGGATTGCATCTTCCATTAAGACCAGTCCTTGCCAAGATCCCCCAGGGCTTACCTGACACCAACAGGCGGTAGTTGTGCTGGAAGCTGCAGACCAGCCGCTGGGTGAGCAACATGGAGGCCATGGTCCCCTCCGCTGGGAACAGAGACCCCTGTCACACGTTCCAGCCCTGAAAGAAACCAGAAACTCAGAGTCAGGCCAACAGAAGCCACGCCCTTGCTGGCCAAGCATCCCACTCCCCACCATTTCCCCACATGGTGGAGAAGCTTCTGCTAATATCAGATCGTTTGCTTTCGTGCAGAAGGTAACACACTATTTTTTATGATTCAAAAAAAATTATAATTTATTTTTTTAGCTTTGCTGGGTCTTCCCTGCTGTGCAACTAAAGGGCTTTCTCTAGTGGAGGCCATTGGGGCTATTCTCCAGTTGCGGTGGGCAGCCTTCTCACTGCAGTGGCTTCTCTTGTTAAGGAGCACAGGCTTGAGGAATTGTGGCACTTGTGCCCAGTCACTCCCTGGCATGTGGGATCCTCCCAGACCAGGGATCGAACCAGTATTCCCTGCAATGGCAGGCAGATTCTTAACCACTGGACCATCAGGGAAGTCCTACACTTTACTTTTTAAAAATTTTTTGACTGCCTGGTTTGCACAATCTTAGTTCCCCAACCAGGGATTGAATCCAGTCCATGGCAGTGAACACACAGAATTCTAACCACTGGATCGCCAGGGAGGTCTCCAGAGTATATACACTTTAAATCAAAGCCTGTTCACCTTGTGTGTGTGTTTTTTAAAATATTTTCTTAGTTTATTTTGCTGCGCTAAGTCTTAGTCGCAGATGCGGGATCTTTAGTTGCAGCATGCGAACTCTTAGCTGTGACATGTGGGATCTAGTTCCCCGACTAGGGCTCGAACCTGAGCCCCCTGCATTGGGAGCTGGAGTCTCAGCCATTGGAAGGGAAGTTCCCCACGTTGTTTTTTTCTTGACCTTGTATCTAGGTAGGATTATTATACCCACATTTGTTTGGAAAAGCAAAGAGAAAGGACAGAGTTGGCTAGAGGACAGAGTTGGCTGGAGGACCCTCTGTGAGCAAGCTGGTGAGAGGGTCTTGTCCACCTGGATAAGCAAAGCAGCCTGTGTCCTACACGATGGGAAAACTCAGATGGAGGAAACTCTAGAGCAGACGTCCTGGTGATCACTCAGTGGGGGAGGCCAGGAGGGCCTCTGCCCTGTCCACACACAGAATGTTGGTGGCTGAGTCGCTGGGAACCCTGCAGAGCCAGAGCAGTACTTGGGGCGGACTTCTCCAGCACAACCAACCATCCCGAGTGTGTTCTGGACCAAGAGAGTTCCAAGATGTGGAATTTTCAGATTTTGCCTTTTTTTTTAATAGAATTTTTATTCACAAAAATGGCAATCACATGAATATGGAGTACCTTTATTTAATTGTTTTTCTGATTCTCATTGTATATGCATTCATTCATTTTTATTGGAGTATAGTTGTTTTACAATGCTGTGTTGGTTTCTGCTGTGGTGTAGCATATATGTGATTAGTTGTGTCTGACTCTTTGTGACCCCATGGACTGTAGCCCACCAGGCTCCTCTGTCCATGGGATTTTCCAGGCAAGAATACTAGAGAGGGTAGCCATTCCCTTTTCCAGGGGATCTTCTCGACCCAGGGATTGAACCTGGGTATCCTGCACGGCAGATGGATTCTTTACTGCCTGAGCCACCAGAATCCTCCAGGATGGAAGTGACTGTTTTTTTTTTTTTTTTTTTAATGTTGTAACAGAAGGCTTTATGAAAAAATATATCTTGCATGTGGACGAAGATTAGAAAGGAACACATAGACACACAATGGAAACCACTGTTATCTGGAAGCTTAGAATAGGAGTGATTTAGAAATTTTCCATCTTTTGCTGAAATGTTATTATTTCCCTTTGCCACCAAAAAAAAAAAAAGTCAAAGGAGATAGGGTGGGAAATATTAGCAGCTCTAGATGTGGGAAAGAAATAAGTGAGACCAGAGGACCTCCAGGCCAGCGCTTCTAAAACTAATTGATCATATCCCTCTCTAAAAACATATTGATGCATTTAATTAATGTGTGAGCATGCTCAGTCACATCTGACTCTGCGACTCCCATGGACTGTAGCCTGTGAGGCTCCTCTGTCCATGGGATTCTCCATGCAAGAATAGTGGAGTGGGTTGTCATTTCCTCCTCCAAGAAGTGACTGTTTCGAAGGGTATTTGATCCCCCTCAATCTGCTCAACCATCCAGGGAGTAGGGTATCTCCCCATTTCCGATATGAGGAGATAAAAGTTCAGAGAGGTCACGGTATTTGGCCTGATGATAGGATTGCTTGGGACTGCCTAACCCCAAACCCTTGCTCATGGCAACATGGATTAATTCAGTGACTAGCAAAACACCTAACTACAGTAGCAAGGGGCTTGATGAATACAAATGTTCCTGTTAAGAGAGGAAATCTNTTCCTGACCCAGGGGTTGAACCCACATCGCTTATGTCTCTTGTATTGGCAGGCGGATTCTTTACCACTAGGGCCACCTGGGAAGCTGAGCTAATGCTCAAAGGCATGAAAGGATGTGGAATGCCCATGGACTTAAGCATGCTATCTCAGAGTGGTGAAATGGAAGATGCACAGAATTAAGTCATGGGACTTCCCCAGTGGTCCAGTGGCTAAGACTCCATGCTCACAATGCAGGGGGCCTGGGTTCTATCCCTGGTCAGGGAATTAGCCCCAGAAGTGGGGATTATAACATCCCACATGCTTCAATAGAGATTAAAGATTCTGCATGCTACAACAGACGCAGTGCAGCCAAGTAAACAAATACTAAAAAAAAAATCTAATTGCCAGATGGAACCCACTAGAGACCCTCTGAAGGAGGGAAGGTGTCAGTTGCTCTTGACTTATCCAGAAGGAACCACTTCAGCCAANTAAACAAATACTAAAAAAAAAATCTAATTGCCAGATGGAACCCACTAGAGACCCTCTGAAGGAGGGAAGGTGTCAGTTGCTCTTGACTTATCCAGAAGGAACCACTTCAGCCAAGTCCCAGAAGGCAAGGAGGGAATAGGTACTCCGGATGTTAATGAGATGCTGGGGTCATTGATGAGTTGGGTGGGGGGGACTTGCTGGGATGAGCTGAGTGGAGAACATCAAGTGGGGTGGGAGTTGATGGCGAGGAAGAAGCCAGGGACCAGCTCCTAAACCCCCAGCCTTAGAGCTGGTGGTTTGAGAATTACGGGTCCCTCAAAATGTTAAACACAGAATTACCATATGGTCCAGCAATTCCACTTCTAAATATACACCCAAAAGAACTGAAGTTAGCAACTTGAAGAAAAACATGAACACGCGTGTTCACAGTAGCACCATTCACAATCACCAAAAGGTGGAAACAACCCAGCGGGCACCGATGGATGAGCAGATGAGTACCATGTGGTCTGTCTATGCCATGGACTATATTATTCACCATGAAAAGGAAAGAAAGCACTGATACAGCATGCATGAACCTTAAAGACATCATAAGTGTCACCTATTGTAAGATTCTGTTTATGTGTGAAACTTCGAGAATAGGTAAATCCAGGGATGTCCCTGGTGGTCCAGTTAAGAACCTGCCTGCCATGCCGGGGACATGAGTTCGATCCGCGGTCCAGGAAGATCCTACAGAACAACTGAGGAGCAACTAAGCCCTTGAGCCACAACTATTGAACCCATGCTCTACAACAAGAGAAGTTGCTGAAATGAGAAGCCTCCACCCGGCAACTAGAGAGTAGTCCCCACCCTCCGCGACTAGAGAAAAAGCCGGTGCAAAGCAATGAAGACCCTGCTCAGCCAAAAACAAAAATAATAATAATTAAAAAAATAAAATTAGTGAGCAGGTCTGAAATTTATGTTAAAAGGGCAATTTAATAATAGTACTCCCCTCCCCTAACTCGGAAGTCACTGAGTCCCTGCCTGTCCACCACAGCCCTTGTTTGGCTCTGGAATCGAAGACACACCCCACTTCTGGCCTCTGTTTCCTTGTGTATAAAAGTGGGTGTTGGATCATGTCATTTCTAAGGTCCTTTCTGACCCTGAGAAGCATCTGGGGTGCAGTTTATGGAGAATTCCTTGCAGCACTGTTCCTGTCCCCCACTCCTACCCCAGAAGTGGTACCAGCCTCCCCTCCACTGGGTCCCTCTGTCTGCATGCAATCTGCTGCACATCTGGAAAAGGGATGGGGTGGCCTGAGGGATCCCGGGCTGGAGAGGGAGCTTTCTGAGCATCAGCTCACCCTGAGGCTTGAAATCAAGGCAGGGCTGGAGAAATCCCAACTCTGAATGGAAAACAGGCTGCTGGCCAGGCACCTCTGGCCCCTGAAATCTTTTGTCTTTTGGGCCCCACTATGCGGCATGTGGGATTTCAGCTCCCTGACCAGGGAGTGAACCCATGCCCTGTGAAGTGGAAACACAGAGTCTTAACCTCTGGGCTGCCAGGGAAGTCCTCACTTAATGTACTTTTTGAGATCAACTTGCTTTTTAAACTTTCCTATTTAAAATTACTTTCCTATAGCTGGTGTTGGAGAAGACTCTTGAGAGTCCCTTGGACTGCAAGGAGATCAAACATTCAATCCTAAAGGAAATCAGCCCTGAATATTCATTGGAAGGACTGATGCTGAAGCTCCAATACTTTGGCCATCTGATGCTAAGAGCTGACTCATTGGAAAAGACCCTGATGCTAGGAAAGATAAAGGGCAGGAGAAGGGGGTGACAGAGGATAGGATGGTTGGATGGTATCACTGACTCAATAGACACGAGTCTTAGCAAACTCTGGGAGACAATGAAGGGCCGGGAAGCCTGGCAAGCTGCAGTCCATGGGGTCACAAAGAGTCAGACAGAACTGAACGACTGATCAACAACAGCCCCTACTAATTACTGCCCAGCATCCTTCCCTCAAAGTTTCATTTGCTGCAAATAAACTGATTGGGTAAAGAATGTAATAAAATCAAGGCAGGTTGTCAAATTAAAACCTGGATGTGGTTGACTGCCCAAGGTTTCCAGCCTCTGCTGGGCCCCATCTTCTGCAGAGGGTCCCATCTTCTTGCTAAGATGGAGACGAGCAGCTCTCAGACAGGTGTTAAAAAGCAGGCTAGCATCAGACAGGAACTTTTCTCCTTGCCATGATGAGAACCAAAAGAGAAATTTCAAACAATCAATAACTAAAGAGAATAGGAACCATCAGAGCGCACGGTAGGTGGGGGGAGACCTTTGTTTCAGACACGTGGAGCCCCTACAAAGAATCTGTTTCTCAGTGTGCATTTCAGTCAAAACAAGTTGAAACCTTGGTCTCACCAGATACTGGAGTCCTTGGGTTTCCACCCACCACTCCCTATCCCGGTTCCTTTAATTAAAATGCTAATTAGTTCTCTCTGCTGCCTCTTATCTTCCTGGTGCATTTGGAGGGTGGGCTGGGCAGAAGCAATGTTTAAATCAATAGGGCGAGAGGAATTCAGGTGAAAGGGCAAAAAAAAACCAACCCCCAAAACTTCTGATTTTTTTCTATGAATAAAAAGTCATAGAGAATAAAAAGACAGACACAGATGCTGGGAAAGATTGAGGGCAGGAGGAGAAGCTGGTGGGGAGGGGGACAAAGGATGAGATGGGTGGATGGCATCATTGAGTCAACAGACATGTTTGAGCCAACTCTGGGAGACAGTGAAGGACAGGGAAGACAGGCATGCTGCAGTCCATGGGGCTGCAAAGAGTTCGACTTAGTGACTGAACAGCAATCAGTGTTGCCTGCCGCTTATGGCTCACCTATTGTGTGCATTGTACCTTCTGTGTGATTATTTTGTGTCTGTCTTGGGTGACAGGCTCAGAGGCCCATGGTCTTGGGGCTCAAAAGCCAGTGATTCTTACCCTCGCTGCCAGCGAGAATCAGGGGAGCTCTCCATCTATGACACCCCCTCCCTCCGGGGATACCCATGAGTGTGACCTAGGATTGGTGATGCTCCCGAGGCAGGGTTACAGCCACCTTCTTAAGGGGTAGATGGTGGGCCCTGCACCTGACCCAGGTCTGCACTGCCCCCAAGTCCTTGGAAACGGCTTTGAAAGTCAAACATTCCAAAGATGAAAAAGAAGAGAAAAAAATGAAGACCAAGGTGGCCCTTTGGGGAGCTGGAGTCCTTGACGTGAAACCAGCCTCTTTCGCCTGCTGTGTGACCTTGAGCACCTTAAGTAACCTCTCTGGGTTTCAGCTTCCTCCTCTGTAAAATGGGGACAACTCCAATTGCACCTGACTCATGGTCTAGCTGCGGGTGAACAGCTATCCCCAGCCCCAGTGCCGCGCTGCAAACAATCATGGATACACACCAAACGCTCCAAAACCATCTGATCAAGACGGACTCATCTCTCTACCATTCGCATGTGTCACTGGCTGGAGATGGAACCCCTGGGCTTCTCTGAGCCCCCCTCAAATACTCTCTCCCATTCTTCTGTCTGCTCTTGGAACGGAGACAGAAACGCTGGCAGAGGCTGGGGACATTCCTTTCCCTGTCTGCAGCCCCAACTGTCGGCTTTTCTGCAGACTCAGTGGGACACAATGACAGGCTCAAGCTAAGTGGGCCTCCATTGTCAAGGCCAGAGGTTGTCATGGCAACCAATAAAGCCAGAGTCCTGGCCTTTGCAGATGGCTAACAGGGCCCCATTCAAGGGCCTGTGATGATGGCCTTGGGACAGAAGGTTTTATCTCGGACCTGGCTTCCCTCCTCCAGCCCCCCTCCCCACCCCAGCTTTCTCTGCAAAACAGACTCTGGCCCTTCCTCCCTGCATTCATGAATTCATGATTCCCTATAACCTGCTGGTGGCACACCATACAATCATCACTGACTTGTATAAGGGGACAGGAATACTGTTCTTAGAAATGGGCAAGTGTTGACTCCTAAGACAGACGGAGGGTGCAGTTGAGAAAGTAACGTCAGCCAGAAACTGGGCTCAAATGTGCCATCTAGTATCTCGATGACTGGGCAAGTTGCTCAGTTCAGTAATTCCTTAGTGGTCCGTATTCTCCCTGCCAAGGGCCAGGGAAGGGCCCAGATTCAATCCCTTGTTGGGAAACTAAGATTCCACAAGCTGTATGGCATGGCCAAAAAAAAAAAAAAGGTTGCTCAACTCACCAGGGCCTCAGTTTCCTCATCTGTGAAATGGGAAGAATTAAACCTACCCACGTGGTCACGAGGCACAGAATTTGGCTAACTGAAGCCTGCACACAGGATGTGGAAGAGATTGCTCCTCGAAGGCCATGTTCTCAGTTACCAAAGAAACCTCCACTTTGTAGGGAAGGCATTTCTTCTATAGTCTAACATCCTCGGAGGGACCATTTGCGCGTGCAAATGTGTGGCTCTGCTCCAGCCTGAAGATCTAGCTTCCACGAGACAGAAGCTGGTCTGCCTCAATCTCTCCATCCTTATGTTTCTGTCTCCCAGTTCACCTGCCCACACTGCCCCAGCCCCCTAGGCTCTATCAGGAAGAATGTGTGTGTGCGCATGCTCGGTTACAAAGTCCTGTCCAGCTCTTTGCGACCACATGGGCGGTAGCCCGCCAGGCTCCTCTGTCCATGGAATTTTCCGGGTAAGCATGCTGGAGTGGGTTGCCATGCCCTCCTCCAGGGGATCTTCCCAATCCAGGGATCGAACCTGTGTCTCCTGCCCTGGCAGGTGGGTTCTCCACCATGGAGCCTCCTGGGAAGCCCCGTCAGGAAGAATAAGGTGAGCTTAAACCCCTCACGCAGGCAGCATGGACATGGCGTCTCTAGAATAAAGGAGAAAAGGACAGACCAGGCTTCGAATCCAAGCCCTGAATGGGAGAGGCAGAGGCTTCATTCTGGAGGCAGGATGTAAGCGGAAAGACACGTCCTGGAAGTGCTGGGTGAGTTTCGGATTTCTGACCCCATGAGGGAGCGGGAGTGAGAGAACAGAATCTGGGTTGGGAAAGATGCTGTGCCAATGCTGAACAAGCTGACCTGGGCCAGCGGACTGGAGTCTGTTTGCTCAGTTTCATGAATGTTTACCAGGTGTCGGTCCAGTGAGCACATGCCCTGCTCTGCCCTGGGGACCCAGCGTTCCTGTGAGAGGTGGGGGAGTTGGGAGGGGGGACAGGAAAAACCAGCAGATAAGGCCCGCGTGATGAGAAGAGACACGTTTCCTGTTCAGAGAAACCAAATCGTTTTAAGGACTTCAGGAACTGCTGAGGGTGCAAATACCATAGCATGTTACAAACGATCCATTTATTTTCTCCCCAGTCTGCATCGAGGGCAACATGTAAACACTCTTCTGGTGATCGGAGTTACCCACCTATGCCTGACAGTATCCCTACGATCCCCTGGAAATGCCTTAGCTTCAGAAATTCAAAGGATCTGAGGGAGGGTCTGCTATGATTCAGCAAACAAATGCCTGCTGTGCCAAATGTGACCCACACCGTCTCATCTACTCCCCAAATGCAAATTCTGCTCTTCCCATTTTTCAGGTGAGGGGACAGGCTCAGAGAGGTTCAGATACTTGCATAAGGACACATAGCCAGAGATTGTGGAGCTGGGTTGGAACCAGGGCCCTCTGGGCTTGAAGACCAAAATCTGGGAATATTACCAGGTTGGTGGTTGTGGTCCTTACCCAGAAACCTCATCAATCAACTGAGACCAACAAACACTTCCTTTAGAGGGACAAAAATACTTAACAGCTATCACTGTTTGCAGTCTTCCTAAAGATCTTCATCTTTTTTTGTTTGTGCATTTTTTTTTTTTTTTTTGGCTGCAGCATGTGGACACTCAGTTCCCTGACCAGGGATTGAACTCACACCCCTGGCATTGGCAGCATGGAGTCTTAACCTCTGGACTGCCACGGAAGTCCCAAGAAAGTTCATCTTTTGGCCTCGCAGTCATTTCTAACCTCAGTCCACACTTGGCACTTTCCCTACATCCCAGTTCTTATCCCACCTTCCCTTTCAGGGTGCAGAGGTCTGAATTCCACGAGGCACTCCATCCTACCCTAAGGCACGTAAGGTCCTTGGTGTGCAAGAAGCAACATCTCTGTGACTCTATAGCACTCAGGACAGCTCCAGGTGACAGAGAATGCTGCCTGCACATTTCAAACATCAGTATATGAGGGATTTCCCTGGTGCTCCAGTCGTTAAGCACCCGCACTGGCAGGTGCTCACACTGCCAATGCGGGGGGCGTGGGTTCAATCCTTGGTCTGGAGACTTAAGATCCCACATGCATTGTGGAATAGCCAAAAGATAAAATTTTTAAAAAGTCAGAATATGACCAAGAGTTTGCCTACATTTTCTTGCTTCCTAATTCTTCTAGCCTATGCTTTCAAAATTGTGGTGCAGGAGAGACAGTGAAGAGGAGGGGAGATCCAAGGACAGAGTCATGAAAAAGCCCCTGGTGCGTCATCTTCTGAACCAATCAAGCTGTTGACTGGCACAATGGCTGTCAATCACGTGACCCTGGCCCTAACCTGGGGCCTTCTGGATGACACACGTATGTTGATTTCCAAGATCCTCATGCCAGTCTTATCTGCCTCCCCCCAGGCCTCCTGCACTCTGGCAGCATCTGAGACATCAAATGTAGCCTGTCTGTTTAGGGAGTGTTCCCAAGGTACCAGAGGGCAGGTGGCTGAAGCTCTTAACCCTACAGCTTGCAATGCCTTGTTTAGCTTTTTTATTGAAAGGAGTGGGGCCCCAAGGACAAAATAGAGCACCAAAGAAAGGGCTGGGACCTGAACCCGAGGAGGAAGGCTGGTCCCAGCTGCTGGTGATTATCAGTGTGCAAAGTAGAGTGTCAAGCAAGTGCAAAACATCAATCGCTTCTCCTGTCTTTTGTCCACATAGAGCCAGATAGTCAGAGTAAATAAGACTGGGATGGGCTTAAGTCCGGTGGTTAAGACTGTGAGCGTCCACTGCAGGGGGCCTGGGCTCTATCCCTGGCTGGGGAACTAAGATACTGGATGCTGCATGCGTGCACGCTCAGTCGTGTCTGACTCTGCAACCCCATGGACTGTAGCCCACCAGGCTCTTCTGTCCATGGGATTCTCTAAGCAAAAATACTAGAGTGGGTTGCCATGCCCTTCTCTAGGGGACCTTCTTGATGCAGGGATTGAACCTGAGTGTCCTACAACTCCTGCATTGCAGGTGGCTTCTTTACTGCTGAGCCACTGAGGTAGCCTTGTATACCTCGTGGCACAGCTTCCCCGCCTCCCCCGCCGCCAGAAACAACAACAACAACAACAAAATCTGGGATGGAGTTTATCCTGGTTGGCATGTTCCCTGGAGGAGAAACCCACCCAGGTGTCTAAACCTCCTTTGGTTTCTGTCATCAGCAGTCATTCTCTACCTTACTTCTACCTTACCTCCTATTGAGAAAAATGCCTCCATTTTATGCGTTTAGACAATTTTAGGAAAACAGACTTGCCAAGTAAAAAAAGCACATCTCTAAAATAATACTCCTTGCTTCTGTTCAGTCACTCGGTCGTGTCCCACTCTTTTGCCATCCCATGGATAGCCTGCCAGGCTTCTCTGTCCATGGGATTCTCTTTTAAGCAAGAATATTGGAGTGGGGTGCCATTTCCTCCTCTTCCAGGAGATCTTCTCAACCCAGGGATCGAACCTAAGTCTCTTGCATCTTCTGAATTGGCAGGTGGGTTCTTTACCACTGAACCACCGGGGAAGGATACTCCTTGAGACAGGTACAAAACCCCCAGCCATCCTCCAGGCAAAAAGGTAAGCGTTTTAGGAAGGAATTAAAAGCTTTATATTGAAATCATCTTAGTTTACATGGGTGCCCCAACATTCCCTGGCTCCCTGCTACCCCCAGGATAAAGCCCAGCTGCTTATCTGGGTAACCCTACCCCCAACCCCGCCTGCAACCTGTATGTACCACCCCTCCCCCTGTCCGCTGGGCACTGTCTCACATACATTCTGCTCTTTGCTGCCTCCAGGTCATCTCTCACGAGATCCTGTCAGCTGGATTGTCCTCTCTGCCCCCTCCTCCTGTGGGTATTCCCTGAATCTTGGGTGCTTTTTCACCAACTCCAAGAAGCCTTCCTGGCACTCAGTTCAGGGTTAGACACAACTCATCTGTATTTCTCCAGCAAACATTCTTTTTTTTTTTTTGGCCGCACCTTGAGGCATGTGGAATTTTGTTCCTCAGCTGGTGATGGAACCCATGCCCCCTGCTTCCCACTGGAGAGCCAGGGAAATCTCAGCAATCATTCTTTTCTTTTTTATAATAAAAAATTTCAGGGGAATTCCCTGGAGGTCTAGTGGTTAGGACTCTGAGCTTCCACTGGCGGGGACCTAGGTTCAATCCCTCATTGGGGAACAAAGATTCAAACACACAAGACGAACTCAGCTCTATCACCTTGTTCCAACTGTCAATATCTGTCATGATTAGATTAGCCACAGATTTATGCACATATTCTTATGCATGTTCACCTGTACTGTGACAATCTGTTCATAGTCCCTGTCTCTGCCTTTAGCCTGTGAAATGCACGTATTCACCCATCCATTCATTCACAGGTGTGCCATCAGGCTCTGCTATTTCCTGACTGCCTGTCACCTAAAGACACAACAGTAAATCCCGAGGACCCAGGCGGGGGTGGTGGGACCAGACAGCAGAGTCCTTGCCCTCTGTTCCGGCCTAAGAGACAGACAATAAATAAATAAACAAAGAAGATAATTTCCCATTGTGATGAGAGTCATCGGTATCCCTCGACAGAGAGTGGCCCGTTCGTTGGTCCCATCACCTCCAGCACCGAGCAGCACGTCACACGCTGGATGGTCCGAGCACAGGGTCCCGCCGAGGCAGTCTGGGTTCTGTGGTCACCATGGTGACAGTCCTTTCCTTTCCCACCCCTCGAAAGGGGGAGGTGGAGGGGGACCAGGGTGGCCGAGGACCACCCCAGCTGCTCAGGACTGAGACACGACCCCCCACCCACCCCTGGCCCCCACAGTCCACTCCTGGGATGACTTTTCAGGTGTGCGAACATCTGGTTCACAAAACCGAAAGGCCACTAGGGAATGGATAAACACTCCCGATCGAGATTCTTTCTTTATCACCCGCCCCTAAAACGTCAAGCGGTGAGAGCGACACCCAACAGACAAAATGTAGGCGCCTGTTTCCAGCCTTTGGGGATGGACTTTGAAGGCTCCGGTGAGCTCATGGGCTTACGAGCTCTTACACACACTGGTGTGTATTTCCCTGGAGGTCTTTACAGGATACCTGAGAAACTGGTTCGCAGGTGAGTTGTTGAGGGCAGTTCTGCTGGGAAGAGGTGGGATAAGATGGCCTCTTACCACACCCCCGAACCCCAGCCTGATATCTCTGTAGAGATTGCCAGGGTCTAGAAGGCAAGCCAGGCCTGGGTGTGGAAGAGAAAGACCCCTCTAGGATTATCCATCACTGCTGAGGCAAGGACACCAGGTTTACAAGAGCAATAGGAATAGCAACAACATTTAGTGATCACGCGCGTGTGTGTGTGTGTGTGTGTGTGTGTGTGTGTGTGTTACTTGCTCAGTTGTGTCTGACTGTGACCCCATGGACAGTAACCAGCCAGGCTCCTCTGTCCACAGGATGCTCCAGGCAAGAATACTGGAGTGGGTTGCTATTCTATTCTCCAGGGGATCTTCTGGACCCAGGGATCAAACCCAGGTCTCCTGCACTGCAGGCAGATTCTTTACCATTTGAGCCACCAGGGATCACTTGCTTTGGGTCAAACCCTGTTTCAAACTTTTACATAAACTAGGGCTTTTAATTTTTAGAATGGCTCTCTGTAGCAGTTACAATTATCATCCTCTCTTACCCAAAAAAAGAACTGGAAGCACAGAGAGGTTATGTGACTTGCCCCAAAACACAGAACCACTAAGTAGATGAGCCAGGCTACAAGCCCAGGCTGGCTCTTGGTCCAGTGCTCTTAACCTCTACACCAGAGTGAAGATGTGAACTTACTCACATTCAGACTGGAAGTGGGCAAGACTTCCCTTCATAATTTCCCCAGAAGGGAGGCGGTAGAGCAGTGGCATTGTGTGGATTCTGGCTGGGGCCGGAATCTGGCTTTGTCTCTGTTTTCTCAACTGGAAAATGGGTATGACAGAGCTCCCCCAACCTGGAGCTTCTCTGAGCATTATGTAAGGCCATCCATGGATTGAGCTAGGCAAAATGTCCAGCATGTGGTGGGGCTTCAAACCGTCTCAAACCTACAGAAAAGTTGCGAGTTGCTCAACAACCACCTGTAATCGCAGAAATCACCAACCGTTAACACTGAGCCACATATGTACCTATCCCATCTATCAACCAATGTACTGATTCTCTCTCCTCTGAATTCTTTGAGAGGTACTTGCAGACTCCGTGATATATCATCCCTAAGTCCTCCAGCCTGTACATTCTGAAAACGAGACTTTGTCTCCTGGAACTTCAGTACAAATGATCTGAGACACAACATATGTCACCTTCAGGAAACTCACCATTGACATAATTTGTTGCTGTTTAGCCGCAAAGTCGTGTCCAACGCTTTCACAACCCCATGGACTGTAGCCCGCCAGGCTCCTCTGTCCATGGGATTTCCCAGGCAAGAATACTGGGGTGGGTTGTCATTTCCTTTTCCAGGGGACCTTCCCAATCCAGGGATAGAACCTGTATCTCCTGAACTGGCAGGCGGATTCTTTACATAATAGTATCAAATATTTTCTGTATTCAAATTTACCCATTTGTCCCCAAAACATCTCTGGTGGCTCTTTCTGTTTTTCAAACTCCCCCTGGGAACCACTCATCACTGCACTCATGTGCAAGGCTCTTTCATCTCTCTCTCCCTCTCAATTTTTTTCTTTCATCTCTTTTTAACCTGGGACCATTTCTCAGCCATTTTGCCTTTCATGCCACTGATATTTTAAGAGTCCAGGCTGGTCATTTTGAGTGTGTTCATATTTTTCTGACTCCTTGTAAAATTAACTGTAGCTCATGGGTAAATGCAGAAAGCAGTCTACAGGGTACCTGATGCCAGAGGTGCAGGGGACTCAGGGGCCTACAGAGGAAGACGTAGGGTATCAGGTCTACCTGGGTCTAAGAGGTTCCCGGAAGCAGTGACGGAGGATGTTTAAAGGTGATAAGAACTTTGGCAGGTGGGCCAGGATGGCAGGGCCTCTGCAGACAGAGACTGTGGCGTAGGGGAATGAGGGCAGTGACTTAGAATCACAAATAGCAGTGAGGTCTCGAGGGCGAGGTGCTGAATAAGCAGGGTCCATGCCTACATGAACTGGAACCTTCCTGAGGCTGGTTCTGTTCTTTCCTTCAAGATGCCAAGGGCACATGCCCAGCCCACCAGCAGTGTTCACCCGCAGATACTGGCCGCCAAGCCTCCCAAACATTTAGGAGAAGCACAAAGAATTCCCTTCCAGGGGATGATGTGGCCGCCTGCCCTCATGCACCAACTGCTCGATCTTAAACGGCAAGTTGCCAGGGTTCCCACATCTTGGCCTGCAAATCAAATCTCCCTTTCTCAGCCTGCTTGCCTCTTGAGGCCTGGGCTGCTTCAGTCAAAAAAATACAAAAGGAACTTCTAATTGACCACAGAAATAAACACTATGAGCATGTTCCAGCCAAAGTTTCCTACATCTCCTTGTCATAAGACCCCCATATGTCAAGCAAATCCCTCCTGTCTTGTGGAGGAAGAAAGCGAAATGTATCCTGAAGGGACCCCGTGAGCCTTGGAGTTTCAAAGAGGAAGTTGTGCGTGTGTGTGTACGTGTATGTGTGTGTGTGTGTGCGTGCATATGTGCTGTCTTAGCCCTTATGACAAAAGGGAAGGATCTCTTTGGGGGGCTTGAGCAAAAATGCCCTTTCAAGGTGACCCTCACTTCATTTTCTAGGGCCAGAAGGCAGATGCATTCAGAAGTGGTTCTGCCAACCTACTGATGCAAATTCAATTCCTTACTTAGCATTTTAACATCCATCTTTGTTTATATTGTTATCATTTGAAAGGGGCTCATACATCAAAAAAAAATCAACTAAACTTCAATAAAAAATTAAAATAAGAGGGCTCTTCCTGCCATGTTCTCTTGGCAAAATATCCTTGAAAAATCTGTCATGCAGGTTTGTGTGTCCTTCAGATAGAAAGTCACCCACCGGCACACTTACACATGTGCTGGGGGGTACACACACACCCACTACCACAAATAACAGTGACACACCTCATGTCAGCAGATAAGTGCAATATGTGCAAATACATGCGCGCGCGCACACAAACACACACACACACGTCTGCACTCACAGTGCCCGGTCGTCAGGGTCCTGCAGCAAGCCCAGCTCTTGCCTGCTTACAATGCCTCCTCTATGCCATCCTGCAGAGTTTCAGGGACGCGGCCAGCTGGTTCGTCCTAAGAGGCGCCGCTGGGTACCAGTTCCCTCCTTGGGAGGACGCTCTAGACTCCCAGGCTGTCCCCAGAACATTGGCTCAGATACTGGAGGGGGAACAGGGCTCCTCCGAAGCAAAGCAGCTTTGGAAAAGGATGCGCTCAGCTGGCTCCTAGCAAGCGCTTAGAGGAGAGAGATGGGGAGAAGGTGAGGAGGAGGGAAGGAAGAGAGAGCGTGAGGTGGAAAGATGGATTCAGAGAGAGAGAGAGAGAAAGATTTCCAGACAGAAGCAGAAAGGAAAAGATCCACACAAACCACTTACTCTGGGACTTTCTGAAATAGGCTATTTTTGTCCCCTTGACCCCTTCCAGGAGCCTCTCTCTTGATTTTTCTCTAGCCAGCTCAGGAATTCCTGAAGCTACAAAGCACAGACCCAAGCTTGCGGAAGACTAAATGGCTTCCCCTGGATGGTGGTGGCAGAACCAGCCTGTGTCACAGCCCTGAGGGGCTCTGAGGGGTGCCAGGTCATCTCCAAGACCTCCGGGGCCAGGGGGAGGGGCGGCTGCCCTGGTCCTTACAGTCCATCTGAGCCCCCTCTGTGGGAGGGGGTCTGAGGGATTACTCTAGCCTCCCCATTACAGCCCAAGCTGGGGTCAGTGCCTGTCCACAGCGGGGCCCAGAAGAGGGCGTGGCAATGGTCACAAGATGAGGAGGTTGAGTTGGGGGAGCCCAGAGCTTTCCATCACATGCTGCTCATCAGTTGCCATGACGACGGCAAGGAGGTGGGGTCGCCCAGACCGGAGGATGCAAGAGAGACGGGTTGGTTTTAAATCACCGTGACAGCGCTTCAGTTGAGCTATTACGCCGTTGCCATGGCAACCAATGCGATCAAATCGCAGAGGAAATCTATAATTATTACAAGCCAGATACCGGCGAACTTGGGGCGGTAATCAGCACGTTGGGGCAATTCAACCTGAACTTTGGGGGTGGCATGGGGGACAATAACCCCCACCCCCTGCCCCCAATTCTGGGAAGAATAAGGCCAGAGGAGTCTCAGCAAGGCAGATCTGTTGACACAGAAAAGGAAACCTGGAAGGATCTTTTGGCGAAATGAGGAGTAAACACTCGGTGAAAAGACACGAAAATGTCAACATTTGACCATTGGAAAACATTTTCCCTGAATTTATTATGGAAATTCCCAACATACAGTAAAGATGAATGTGACACTGAATACCTGTCCACCCACAGCCTGGCTTCTGCTGTTAACGTTTTTACCATAATCACTTCGTCACAGCCCTCTCTCCATCCATTCACCCTCCTGATTTGTTGATGCATTTCAAAGTAAACTGCAGACATCAGTACCCTTCCCCCTCAAGTGCTTCAGCCTGCAAAAATTTAATATTTGATCATTTTTAGCAACCAAAACAGCAATTCCACCTGATTCAATCTAAATAGAATAAAATCTGGATTTCTGTCTGTCATCTAGCTGTCCATCCATCCATCCGCCTATCTTTTCCTTCATCCATCCACCCACTCAGTCTCCCACTCATCCTTCTATTCATCCATCCATCCACTCATTTATCCATCCATCCTCCCATCCATCATCTATTAATCCATCCATCCATCCATCCAGTCTCTCACTCATCCATCCACCCACTGTCTCCCACTCATCCTTCTATTCATCCATCCATCCACTCATTTATCCATCCATCCATCCATCCANAGGTCTACCTGGGTCTAAGAGGTTCCCGGAAGCAGTGACGGAGGATGTTTAAAGGTGATAAGAACTTTGGCAGGTGGGCCAGGATGGCAGGGCCTCTGCAGACAGAGACTGTGGCGTAGGGGAATGAGGGCAGTGACTTAGAATCACAAATAGCAGTGAGGTCTCGAGGGCGAGGTGCTGAATAAGCAGGGTCCATGCCTACATGAACTGGAACCTTCCTGAGGCTGGTTCTGTTCTTTCCTTCAAGATGCCAAGGGCACATGCCCAGCCCACCAGCAGTGTTCACCCGCAGATACTGGCCGCCAAGCCTCCCAAACATTTAGGAGAAGCACAAAGAATTCCCTTCCAGGGGATGATGTGGCCGCCTGCCCTCATGCACCAACTGCTCGATCTTAAACGGCAAGTTGCCAGGGTTCCCACATCTTGGCCTGCAAATCAAATCTCCCTTTCTCAGCCTGCTTGCCTCTTGAGGCCTGGGCTGCTTCAGTCAAAAAAATACAAAAGGAACTTCTAATTGACCACAGAAATAAACACTATGAGCATGTTCCAGCCAAAGTTTCCTACATCTCCTTGTCATAAGACCCCCATATGTCAAGCAAATCCCTCCTGTCTTGTGGAGGAAGAAAGCGAAATGTATCCTGAAGGGACCCCGTGAGCCTTGGAGTTTCAAAGAGGAAGTTGTGCGTGTGTGTGTACGTGTATGTGTGTGTGTGTGTGAGTGCATATGTGCTGTCTTAGCCCTTATGACAAAAGGGAAGGATCTCTTTGGGGGGCTTGAGCAAAAATGCCCTTTCAAGGTGACCCTCACTTCATTTTCTAGGGCCAGAAGGCAGATGCATTCAGAAGTGGTTCTGCCAACCTACTGATGCAAATTCAATTCCTTACTTAGCATTTTAACATCCATCTTTGTTTATATTGTTATCATTTGAAAGGGGCTCATACATCAAAAAAAAATCAACTAAACTTCAATAAAAAATTAAAATAAGAGGGCTCTTCCTGCCATGTTCTCTTGGCAAAATATCCTTGAAAAATCTGTCATGCAGGTTTGTGTGTCCTTCAGATAGAAAGTCACCCACCGGCACACTTACACATGTGCTGGGGGGTACACACACACCCACTACCACAAATAACAGTGACACACCTCATGTCAGCAGATAAGTGCAATATGTGCAAATACATGCGCGCGCGCACACAAACACACACACACACGTCTGCACTCACAGTGCCCGGTCGTCAGGGTCCTGCAGCAAGCCCAGCTCTTGCCTGCTTACAATGCCTCCTCTATGCCATCCTGCAGAGTTTCAGGGACGCGGCCAGCTGGTTCGTCCTAAGAGGCGCCGCTGGGTACCAGTTCCCTCCTTGGGAGGACGCTCTAGACTCCCAGGCTGTCCCCAGAACATTGGCTCAGATACTGGAGGGGGAACAGGGCTCCTCCGAAGCAAAGCAGCTTTGGAAAAGGATGCGCTCAGCTGGCTCCTAGCAAGCGCTTAGAGGAGAGAGATGGGGAGAAGGTGAGGAGGAGGGAAGGAAGAGAGAGCGTGAGGTGGAAAGATGGATTCAGAGAGAGAGAGAGAGAAAGATTTCCAGACAGAAGCAGAAAGGAAAAGATCCACACAAACCACTTACTCTGGGACTTTCTGAAATAGGCTATTTTTGTCCCCTTGACCCCTTCCAGGAGCCTCTCTCTTGATTTTTCTCTAGCCAGCTCAGGAATTCCTGAAGCTACAAAGCACAGACCCAAGCTTGCGGAAGACTAAATGGCTTCCCCTGGATGGTGGTGGCAGAACCAGCCTGTGTCACAGCCCTGAGGGGCTCTGAGGGGTGCCAGGTCATCTCCAAGACCTCCGGGGCCAGGGGGAGGGGCGGCTGCCCTGGTCCTTACAGTCCATCTGAGCCCCCTCTGTGGGAGGGGGTCTGAGGGATTACTCTAGCCTCCCCATTACAGCCCAAGCTGGGGTCAGTGCCTGTCCACAGCGGGGCCCAGAAGAGGGCGTGGCAATGGTCACAAGATGAGGAGGTTGAGTTGGGGGAGCCCAGAGCTTTCCATCACATGCTGCTCATCAGTTGCCATGACGACGGCAAGGAGGTGGGGTCGCCCAGACCGGAGGATGCAAGAGAGACGGGTTGGTTTTAAATCACCGTGACAGCGCTTCAGTTGAGCTATTACGCCGTTGCCATGGCAACCAATGCGATCAAATCGCAGAGGAAATCTATAATTATTACAAGCCAGATACCGGCGAACTTGGGGCGGTAATCAGCACGTTGGGGCAATTCAACCTGAACTTTGGGGGTGGCATGGGGGACAATAACCCCCACCCCCTGCCCCCAATTCTGGGAAGAATAAGGCCAGAGGAGTCTCAGCAAGGCAGATCTGTTGACACAGAAAAGGAAACCTGGAAGGATCTTTTGGCGAAATGAGGAGTAAACACTCGGTGAAAAGACACGAAAATGTCAACATTTGACCATTGGAAAACATTTTCCCTGAATTTATTATGGAAATTCCCAACATACAGTAAAGATGAATGTGACACTGAATACCTGTCCACCCACAGCCTGGCTTCTGCTGTTAACGTTTTTACCATAATCACTTCGTCACAGCCCTCTCTCCATCCATTCACCCTCCTGATTTGTTGATGCATTTCAAAGTAAACTGCAGACATCAGTACCCTTCCCCCTCAAGTGCTTCAGCCTGCAAAAATTTAATATTTGATCATTTTTAGCAACCAAAACAGCAATTCCACCTGATTCAATCTAAATAGAATAAAATCTGGATTTCTGTCTGTCATCTAGCTGTCCATCCATCCATCCGCCTATCTTTTCCTTCATCCATCCACCCACTCAGTCTCCCACTCATCCTTCTATTCATCCATCCATCCACTCATTTATCCATCCATCCTCCCATCCATCATCTATTAATCCATCCATCCATCCATCCAGTCTCTCACTCATCCATCCACCCACTGTCTCCCACTCATCCTTCTATTCATCCATCCATCCACTCATTTATCCATCCATCCATCCATCCACCCACCCATCCAGTCTCTCACTCATCCATTCATCCATCCACCCACTCAGTCTCCCACTCATCCTTCTATCCACTCATTCATCCATTCGTTCATCCATCTATTCACCCATCTGTCTAAACATCTATTCACCCATCTATCTATTCTTCCATCCATCCACCCACCCAGTCTCCCACTCATTCATCCATCCATCTAGTCACCCATCTATCTTTTTTTTTTTAAAGGTTTCAAAGTTTTATTGAGAAATAACTGACATACATCACTAAATTTAAGGTATACAGCATGATGGTCTGATTTACATATACTGTAAAATAATCACTGTAGTAAGTTTAGTTATCATCTATCATCTCACACAGATACAATAAAATTTTTCCTTAGGATGAGAACTCTTGGGGTCTGCTATCTGAACAACTTTCCTGTATATTGTACAGCACTGTAACTACAGTCGTCCTTATACATTTCATCTCTAGTATTTATTTATCTTATAACTGGAAGTTCATAACTTTCAGCTGCCTTCTTTCAGTTTTCCCTTCCTGTAGCCCATACCTCTGGCAACCACAAGTTTGACCTTTTTTCCTATGAGTTTTGTGGGTACTTTTGTTTTAGATTCCACATATAAGTGAGATCATACAGTATTTGTGTTTCTCTGTTTGACTTACTCACTTAGCAACATGCCTTCAAGGTCCATCTAAGAGAAAAATATTTGTATAATACATAACAACAAGTTTCACAGGAAAAGGAAATAGACAATGTTCAGATTTAGATATATATGAGCCTCAACTCAAAACCAGTATCACAATATTGATTTTGAAAAAAAAATATTCAAATTATATCAGAAATTTTCAAAGATCATTACACAAATCAGCTTTTCTACATACTTCCAGTTGCCTTCATCCAACTATCTTTTCTTCCATCCATCCACCCACCCAGTCTCCCACTAATCTAGCTATACATCCATCTATCTGTCCACCTATCTTTTCTTACATTCATTCACCTACCCAGTCTCCCACTAATCTACCTAAACATCCATCCATCTGTCCGCCTATCTATCTTTTCTTCCATCCATCCACCCACCCAGTCTCCCACTCGTCCACCCACCCATCCATCCATCCATCCATCCATCCATCCATGTATCCCTGGGAGTGCTCATGTGCACTCATAGTTTCCACATGATTCCCCATCCCTGAATCTTCCTCCTTGTTCCAACCGGAGTCCTGCACGTTAAGTGCGATACATTTCCAGCTAAACACCATCATTTTTTCCCCTTCACCGCTTCTATTCCATTCCCTGTGTTCAGCATAGCAGT
>SJYW01012167.1:1816357-1845638 GCA_006410735.1 Raphicerus campestris | reverse complement strand
GTTGGCAAAGTAATGTCTCTGCTTTTCAATATGCTGTCTAGGTTGGTCATAACTTTCCTTCCAAGGAGTAAGTGTCTTTTAATTTCATGGCTGCAGTCACCATCTGCAGTGATTTTGGAGCCCCCCAAAGTAAAGTCTGATACTGTTTTCACTGTTTCCCCATCTATTTCCCATGAAGTGATGGGACCAGATGCCATGATCTTCGTTTTCTGAATGTTGAGCTTTAAGCCAACTTTTTTACTCTCCTCTTTCACTTTCATCAAGAGGCTTTTTAGTTCCTCTTCACTTTCTGCCATAAGGGTGGTGTCATCTGCATATCTGAGGTTATTGATATTTCTCCCAGCAATCTTGATTCCAGCTTATGCTTCTTCCAGCCCAGCGTTTCTCATGAGGTACTCTGTATATAAGTTAAATAAGCAGAGTGACAATATACAGCCTTGACGTGCTCCTTTTCTTATTTGGAACCAATCTGTTGTTCCATGTCCAGTTTTAACTGTTGCTTCCTGACCTGAGTGGATTCTTACTATTCCCATTTTATAGATGAGAGAGCTCAGGACTTGGAAGAAAACAAACTTCTCCAAAATGACACAACTCTATTACAAAATTATTGATATCCATCATATGATAACACTTACATATGGATCTAAAAAAATGATACTAACGAACTTTACAAAACAGAAAGAGGCCCACAGACATAGAAGACAAATGTATGGTTACGAAAGTGGAAAGGGAGTCGGGGAGGGATAAATGAGGAGTTTGCGATTAGCAGATACAAACTACTTTATATAAAATAGATAAACAACAAGGTCTTACTGTATAGCACAGGGAACTATATTCAACATCTTATACATTCAACATCTTATAGTCAATTAAAAGGGAAAAGAAAAAAAATGAATGAAAGTTCTAGAAATGTGGCCAATTTGTTAGCAAACAGTTAAACTCAAGAAATAGCACCTGTGAAATTAAGGGTGTGTGTTAACTATGGAGTCAATTCCCTCTCTTTGAAATGAGCCCCAGAAGGTAGGACCAACCAACCAAGCAAGCACCTGGGAGTTATGTTATTTGCATTTCCGATCTGAGAGTCAGAACATCATGCCTGCTCTTTCTCCAAACATATTGTGATGTACAGTATCTGGGTTCAACACTTTTAGAAAACAATGGAGCCCCAAAGAGTCAAGAAATATTAAATATTTGGATCCCAAATAATTCCACCCCCAGAAACATAGCTAATGCAATCAATCTTAAATAAAGTAATAGTTCTGGGCTCTGTTGTTCAGAACAGTGTATTTTAGAAGAGCGGACCACTAAAAACGATGTCAACAAGCAACAGCAAGGGACTGCCCAAATAAGTTGTGATATGACAATTATTTACTGAAAACCATGTAAAAAGGCAGGGGAACGATTTTTGAAGTGATATAAACGAGAGTGAAAAGACCATAGAATTTTATATGCAGTCTGGCTAGAATTTCATACAGATGCAAAAACAAGTCCATAAACCAATATGGGAAAAAGGAAGGCTGGAAAGAAATGAAATTTCGGTTTAACACCGTTTTGCCTTGGATATGGAACTATGGAGAAGTCTGCTCTTTTCCACCTCTCGGTATTTTCTAATCCTCGCTAATGACCTGAAAGCAGCCTCTCTCTTTCTCTAATAATACACAGAAAGACTATAACATGGGCAGCCTTGTGTTGATGGCAGCCGAATGTGTCTAGCCATCTAATCACAGGAAAATAAGTACTGGATAACTTGACATTACTGGCATTCACAGAGAGCCTCACAGGCACTGGGACATTGATCTGTATTCAGTTTGGTTTCCGAAGGTGTGGGAAGAGATGAGCTCTCAGATGGACTCCAAAGAGGACATTTGTTCTCTGGCACTGAACCAGGTCAAACTGGATTCTGATCCCGGGTGTAAAATACTTGAAAGTTGAAAGTAGGTCAGCAGGGTCAGGGAGCGCAGGGCATGTCTTGTCGCCACAACTTGAAACTTTTAGACTCATCCCAAGACACAGAAGGAAAGGGGAGCTTGGGAAAGGAAACCCGGGGTTCCTGGAAGTCCAGGCAAGAGCATGTGCTGAGGCCTGGCAGCCCGGGGATTCAAATTCTAGGCTGTGAGTCTGCACACTGTGGCCAGCTGCGTGATTTTTGCAAATGAAGAGTCACCTCTGCTCGTTCGTTTCTGTGGCTGCGACAGAAAGCATGTAGCCACACTGCGGAAAACACTGGCCATCTGGCCCTTCCAGAAAAAGTTACCCGACACCGATGTAAGCTTTCCAAGCGTTGAAACCACAGATCGATCCTATCTTCCTTAGGACGCAGCGGTGACGCACGCGTCTCCAGGTTCAGAGTTCAGTCTGTAGAGAAAACGCGCTGCGCGGGTTTGGCCATGCCACCCGCTGCCGCACGCACGGGCTCTTTTTCCTGCTAACACACTGCCAGCACTGGAGGTGTGTGTTCCTCTGGAGCCAGCATTTGCTGTCTGCCCCATTTTTCTGTCTTTACCAACATGTACAAGACTCCCCAACACCCACCTTGACGTGATCTTGCTTTTTTTGTTTCCCTAGTTTTGGGTTGCTCCGTGTGGCTTGTGGGATCTTGGTTCCCTGATCAGGGATCTAACCGGAGTCCCCTGCAACGAAAGTGTGGCGTCCTAACCACTGGACTGCCAGGGACATCCTATCTTGCTTTTTAAAAAAAAGTTGTTTATTTCTGGCTGTGCTGGGTCTTCATGCTGTGCAGTCTTTTTCTCTAGTTGCGGCAAGGTGGGCTGCTCTCTAGTTGCGGCGAGTGGGCTTCTCATTGCAGTGGCTTCTCTTGTTACTGAGCCTGGGACCTAGGGCACTTGGGCTTCCATAGCTGTAGCTCACAGGCTCTGGAACACAGGCTCAGTAGTCGTGGCGCACCAGCTTAGCTGCTCCGAGGCTTGTGGGATCTTCCTAGACCAGCGATCAAACCCATGTCTCCTGCATTGGCAGGTGGATTCCTTACCACTGAGCCACCAGGGAAGCCCCTCATCTTGCTTTTTGACCAGAAAAAATTTTAAGTGAAAACCTGTACATCACTCTTGTGTCTGGAAAGTGGTATTATTTGCTGTAAATACTGTAGGTCACTGTAGAGCAGTGGCCCCCAACCTCCCCAACCTCTCTGGCACCAGGGACCAGTTTTGTAGTGAGGGCTGAACCCAGAGCGATTGCTTTAAAGTGAAGCAGATTGCGTCACTCCATGGTTAATAACCTACCAACGGTGTCTGATTGCAAAGAGGATAAAACCCCACCTTCTCAGTATAACCTCAAAGTCCTTGGACTGGGTCCTACCTGCACCCACTGTGCAGAGCCTGGCCCCCAACCTGGGAACATGCTTCCCTGTCTCTGAACGACTGGCATCTTTCACAGCTCAGAAACCACCCAGAGAGGCCTCTCTTTCTTTCTTCAGTTGCTCAGTCATGTCCGACTCTTTGCCACCCCATGGACTGCAGGACGCCAGGCTTCCCTTGTCCTTTAGTATCTACCGGAGTTTGTTCAAACTCATGGTCATTGAGCCAGGGATGCGATCCAGCCATCTCATCCTCTGTGACCCCCTTCTCTTGCACTCAGTCTTTCCCATCATCAGGGTCTTTTCCAATGAGTTGGCTCTTCGCATCAGGTGGCCAAAGTATTGGAGTATCAATCCTTCCTATGAGCATTCAGGGTTGATTTCCTTTAGGATTGACTGGTTTGAGTTCCTTATTGTCCAAGGGACTCTCAAGTGTCTTCTCTAGCATAGCCGTTTGAAAGAATCAATTCTTTGGAGCTCAGCCTTCTTTATGTTCCAACTCTTACATGGCCTTGCTGACTCCCATTAATTCAAGTAACGGAATTTTGATTTTCATTGAGGCCCTTCACCGTTCCCCATTTGTTCATGGATACATCTGTCTCCCTGCCCCAGGATGCAAGCTCCCCTTCACCTCTCTCTTATTGTTGCCGCAAAAATATAACTTATGTGTCGAGTGTTGCTCAGTCCTTGGGATGTGGACACCTCTGGGGCTGGGGCATCAGGCTCAGTGGTTAAGAACCCGCCTGCCAATGCAGGGTACACGGGGTCCATCCCTGTTCTGGCAACTAAGCCCAAGTGCCGAAACTACTGAGCCCCAGAGCCTGTGGTCTGCGACGAGAAGCCACGGCAGTGAGAGGCACGTGTACCGCAGCTAGAGAGCAGCCCCCGCTCGCCACAACCCGAGAAAGCCAGTGCACAGCAATGAGGACTCAGCACAGGAAAAAAATTGCTCCACAACAAGGAAGGCTTCTTCCCATTCAGTGGATGAGAAAGCCAAGGCAAAGAAAGCTGAAGTGCCCCTTGGTGTTCTCCGCTCTCTGATCAATGATGTTTGTAAACATCCTGTGAGGCAAAGGCAGAGGTTTTTTGCAGATGGGGACACTGAGACGCACAGAAGGTTAAGTAAGTCTCACCCTCTCACCCCCGCTGTATTGAATAAGTGACAATGGGGCTTGCTTTTCTGCAGAATCACGAGCACGGTGCTATGGGGTGATACTATGCTCGCGGAGAAACATAATCTCTACCATCATTTGGCTCCTGCCGAAAATGAGAAGTACAGCAAGTCACTGGCCTCTTATCGCAGCCACTAGGAACCATCTGCTTCTCATTCCTGTCTTTTCACAGACGTCTCCGAGGAGTTCTCGCTCCCATCGCCAGCTCAAGTGCGGCGATGCCTTGCAGACTCAGCAGCTTTCCCTGATCACCATGTGGCATTGACACGCCACTTCTTTTCAAAGGATGTCCCCAAGCAAACCTGGGACTTTTCATTCCACAGAGTTGAAGAGATGTGGGGAAAAAGTTCTCCTGGATACGAACTCGGGGTAGACACAGGTGGATGCTAGCATTCCCAGTACCAGCTCAGCAGCTCCCAGAGCATGGCCTCAGGTGGGGGACGGGGAGGAAGTCAGGGATGTGCGCTGTGTGGGTGGAGAATGGGGCACAGAGCTGTGTGAACTCACCCCCTGAGGGTCCCCAGTTGGAACTCTGGTGTTAGGATGCGGTGGCCTCCAGAGATTCTTTCTCCTTCTCTGTCCGTGAGCACCAGCCCAGATGTGGCCCAAGGCCAGCTTTCTTTCTTAATTACTTTTTATTGGAGTATAGTCGCTTTATTTCTCTTTGAGGTGACCTTCCCTGGTGGCTCAGTGGTAAAGAATCCACCTGCAATGAGGGAGACGTGGGTTTGATCCCTGGGTCAGGAATATCCCCTGAAGAAGGGAACTCCAGTGTTCTTGCCTGGAGAATCCCACGGACAGACGAGCCTGGTGGGCTGCAGTCCATGGGGGTCGCAAAGAGTTGGACATGACTTAGCAACTAAACGACAACTGTAAGGAGAGGGTAACTGCAGCACCCAGCACACTGCCGTGCAGAGCAGAACAGAAGTGGGAGCCAGTACGGGAAGCGCGGTTTGCAGATGGAGGGACTAATGGAAATCTGTAGTCAGGCAGTGTAGTCATCTCCACCCCCCACGCATCCCACTGTGGAGAGGGAAGCAGATCCTTATTCCACAACTACACCATCTCTCCAGACTCTAAAGTTTCTGCTTCTTTGTCCTCTCGCCAGCAAATTCCTGCAATAAGAACCCACAAGGAACACACAGATGCCCAGTTTCATGAAAACATCATCAATCTTGTCAGCTCTGTCTGGATTTCCCATCCCCAAACAGTGCGTATTAAGTCACTTCAGTCACGTCTGACTCTCTGCAACTCTGTGGACTGTAGCCCACCAGGCTCCTCTGTCCATGGGATTCTCCAAGCAGGAGTACTGGAGTGGATTGCCATTTCCTCCTCCAGGGGATCTTCCCCACCCAGGGACTGAACTCAAGTCTCTTACATCTCTTACATTGTTCTTTACCACCAGCGCCACCAGGGAAGCCCTCCCAAAGTAGGGATGGATCCATTTAATGAGATTGTGAGTGCTGGCATAGACAGAACTCTCTCCTCCTTCCTCCAGTTCTGTAAAAAACCAGCAGACATGTATCTTGACACATTAAAATCTTCTTAATTATTCTACATGGTGCAGAAAGAAACGAAACCCCATGCTGTGTACAAAATTGAAAAAGCAGTGCCAAGGGCAGAATGAGGGGTCTTAGGCAGAGATTTGGGGATATTTTAGAATCCAGACTCTAAACAACGTTGGAATTCTTCAGGTGAAATTTCTGAAGAATCGGATCCACCATTTGGAAGAGGAAAAAAAAAGTACTATTCAAATTTAGAAAATAAAATTTGTAGCAAGCTGAACACTGTCATGGACTTCCTTGGTGGCACAGTGGATAGGAATCCGCGTTCCAATGCAGGGAACTCGTGTTCGATCCATGGTCCGGGAGGATCCCATATGCCACGGAGCAGCTAAACTCGTGCACCACAGCTATGGAGCCTGCATCTAGAGCCGCAGCTACTGAAGCCGGCGAGCCTAGAGACTGTGCTCCACAGCAAGAGAAGCCACCTCAATGAGAAGCCTGCATGACACAGCTAGAGAGTAGCCCCCATACACCACAGCTAGAGAAATCCTGTGCAAGGAAGCAAAGACCCAGCACAACCAAAAATAAAATAAGAAATAAATAAAATTTTTAAAAAGAAAGAAAACTGTCACGTTTGCCCCTTGGAGGCTGTGTGGTCTTAGGCCAGTGGCTTGAGTGCTCTGGGCTGCTGTTTGCTCATCCATGGGGTGATGAGCAGAGATGACAATGAATGAAGAGCACCGGCTCAAGCCCATGGCGCGGGGCCTGCATCAGGCACGTCCTGCAAATGCCCAGCAGGCAGGACATGCTGGCTGGCGGGGACAGAAGAGTTCCAGACCTGATGTCGAGCCTGGCAGATGCTATCGCCAGCGGAACCCGGGCTGCCTGCGAGGAAAAACTGTCGCTTCCACTGCCGGCAAAACCAAGATGCTCAGAGCCAGGAACTGTGGGATGAGGCCACAGGACCCATGTGTTACTACTACAGAGGGAACAGATTCCCCAGCACAGAAGCAACCTTAGGACTTCCCTGGGCCAGGGGATAAGAATCTGCCTGCCAATGCAGGGGACATGGGTTCAATCCCTGGGCCGGGAAGATCCCACGTGCCTTGGAGCAACTAAGTCTGTGCACCACAACTACTGAGCCTGCGCTCTAGAGTTCCTGCTCTGCAACAAGAGAAGCCACCGAAATGAAGAGTAGGCCCCGCTCACCACAACTAGGGAAAACCTGCGAACAGCAGCAAAGACCCAGCACAACCAAAAATAAATAAATTAAAGAGTCCGTGATATTGGCTCAGTGGGATTATTCATATGGAAAGAAAAATTTATCATGATCTTACCTCATTCAATACCTAAAAATCAACCTCAGGCAGATGATAGAGATAAATATGAAAAACTAAATGTGAAAGCTTCTAGAAAATAGAGGGGCAACATGAATGACTTTAAATTTCTGAACTAGCACACAAAACCACAAAAAAAAGATGAGTATGAGCTACGTAAAAATTAAAGTCCCAATAACCCAAAGTCACATTGAAAAGTAAATTCATGCCACAGAGTAGAAGATCCATAACACATAACTGGCAGAGGGATCTTTATCCAGAAAGATTAAGAAAACTCTTACAGATCTATACGAAAAAGAAAAATAGACAAATGCAAAGAAAAATGGACAAGCAATCTTAATAGGCACTTCATGAAACAGGAATTCCAGGTAGTCAACATACATAGTATAGAAAAGGTGATGAATTCAGTTAGTAGAGAAATGTTTAAAAAAAAATATACAACTCCTGGAATGGCTGAAATATAATAGCAAGTTGAGGTGCTGGAGCTAGAGAGGGTATGGAGGAAGGGTTTCCTCATACACACAGTTGGTGGAATCTAAATGGGGCAACCAGTTTGTTGCCATAATAATCTTGTTATGGACCGAATTTGTTTCATATGTCCAGTTTCTGGCCCTTCTTTCCTCTGTGATCTTGGCCAAGAAACTCAAAATTCTCTGATTCTGTTTCCATGTCCACAAAGAAGGTCATTCCCACCTGGATTATTGAAAGCTTTAAATGAGATAATCCAAATAGAAATCAGTGTCTGGCAGGTAGAAAGCATCCGACCACTCACTCTTATCATCTTATCTGTGTGTGTGTGTGTGTGTGTGAGNCTGTGTGGGTGGAGAATGGGGCACAGAGCTGTGTGAACTCACCCCCTGAGGGTCCCCAGTTGGAACTCTGGTGTTAGGATGCGGTGGCCTCCAGAGATTCTTTCTCCTTCTCTGTCCGTGAGCACCAGCCCAGATGTGGCCCAAGGCCAGCTTTCTTTCTTAATTAATTTTTATTGGAGTATAGTCGCTTTATTTCTCTTTGAGGTGACCTTCCCTGGTGGCTCAGTGATAAAGAATCCACCTGCAATGAGGGAGACGTGGGTTTGATCCCTGGGTCAGGAATATCCCCTGAAGAAGGGAACTCCAGTGTTCTTGCCTGGAGAATCCCACGGACAGACGAGCCTGGTGGGCTGCAGTCCATGGGGGTCGCAAAGAGTTGGACATGACTTAGCAACTAAACGACAACTGTAAGGAGAGGGTAACTGCAGCACCCAGCACACTGCTGTGCAGAGCAGAACAGAAGTGGGAGCCAGTACGGGAAGCGCAGTTTGCAGATGGAGGGACTAATGGAAATCTGTAGTCAGGCAGTGTAGTCATCTCCACCCCCCACGCATCCCACTGTGGAGAGGGAAGCAGATCCTTATTCCACAACTACACCATCTCTCCAGACTCTAAAGTTTCTGCTTCTTTGTCCTCTCGCCAGCAAATTCCTGCAATAAGAACCCACAAGGAACACACAGATGCCCAGTTTCATGAAAACATCATCAATCTTGTCAGCTCTGTCTGGATTTCCCATCCCCAAACAGTGCGTATTAAGTCACTTCAGTCACGTCTGACTCTCTGCAACTCTGTGGACTGTAGCCCACCAGGCTCCTCTGTCCATGGGATTCTCCAAGCAGGAGTACTGGAGTGGATTGCCATTTCCTCCTCCAGGGGATCTTCCCCACCCAGGGACTGAACTCAAGTCTCTTACATCTCTTACATTGTTCTTTACCACCAGCGCCACCAGGGAAGCCCTCCCAAAGTAGGGATGGATCCATTTAATGAGATTGTGAGTGCTGGCATAGACAGAACTCTCTCCTCCTTCCTCCAGTTCTGTAAAAAACCAGCAGACATGTATCTTGACACATTAAAATCTTCTTAATTATTCTACATGGTGCAGAAAGAAACGAAACCCCATGCTGTGTACAAAATTGAAAAAGCAGTGCCAAGGGCAGAATGAGGGGTCTTAGGCAGAGATTTGGGGATATTTTAGAATCCAGACTCTAAACAACGTTGGAATTCTTCAGGTGAAATTTCTGAAGAATCGGATCCACCATTTGGAAGAGGAAAAAAAAAGTACTATTCAAATTTAGAAAATAAAATTTGTAGCAAGCTGAACACTGTCATGGACTTCCTTGGTGGCACAGTGGATAGGAATCCGCGTTCCAATGCAGGGAACTCGTGTTCGATCCATGGTCCGGGAGGATCCCATATGCCACGGAGCAGCTAAACTCGTGCACCACAGCTATGGAGCCTGCATCTAGAGCCGCAGCTACTGAAGCCGGCGAGCCTAGAGACTGTGCTCCACAGCAAGAGAAGCCACCTCAATGAGAAGCCTGCATGACACAGCTAGAGAGTAGCCCCCATACACCACAGCTAGAGAAATCCTGTGCAAGGAAGCAAAGACCCAGCACAACCAAAAATAAAATAAGAAATAAATAAAATTTTTAAAAAGAAAGAAAACTGTCACGTTTGCCCCTTGGAGGCTGTGTGGTCTTAGGCCAGTGGCTTGAGTGCTCTGGGCTGCTGTTTGCTCATCCATGGGGTGATGAGCAGAGATGACAATGAATGAAGAGCACCGGCTCAAGCCCATGGCGCGGGGCCTGCATCAGGCACGTCCTGCAAATGCCCAGCAGGCAGGACATGCTGGCTGGCGGGGACAGAAGAGTTCCAGACCTGATGTCGAGCCTGGCAGATACTATCGCCAGCGGAACCCGGGCTGCCTGCGAGGAAAAACTGTCGCTTCCACTGCCGGCAAAACCAAGATGCTCAGAGCCAGGAACTGTGGGATGAGGCCACAGGACCCATGTGTTACTACTACAGAGGGAACAGATTCCCCAGCACAGAAGCAACCTTAGGACTTCCCTGGGCCAGGGGATAAGAATCTGCCTGCCAATGCAGGGGACATGGGTTCAATCCCTGGGCCGGGAAGATCCCACGTGCCTTGGAGCAACTAAGTCTGTGTACCACAACTACTGAGCCTGCGCTCTAGAGTTCCTGCTCTGCAACAAGAGAAGCCACCGAAATGAAGAGTAGGCGCCGCTCACCACAACTAGGGAAAACCTGCGAACAGCAGCAAAGACCCAGCACAACCAAAAATAAATAAATTAAAGAGTCCGTGATATTGGCTCAGTGGGATTATTCATATGGAAAGAAAAATTTATCATGATCTTACCTCATTCAATACCTAAAAATCAACCTCAGGCAGATGATAGAGATAAATATGAAAAACTAAATGTGAAAGCTTCTAGAAAATAGAGGGGCAACATGAATGACTTTAAATTTCTGAACTAGCACACAAAACCACAAAAAAAAGATGAGTATGAGCTATGTAAAAATTAAAGTCCCAATAACCCAAAGTCACATGGAAAAGTAAATTCATGCCACAGAGTAGAAGATCCATAACACATAACTGGCAGAGGGATCTTTATCCAGAAAGATTAAGAAAACTCTTACAAATCTATACGAAAAAGAAAAATAGACAAATGCAAAGAAAAATGGACAAGCAATCTTAATAGGCACTTCATGAAACAGGAATTCCAGGTAGTCAACATACATAGTATAGAAAAGGTGATGAATTCAGTTAGTAGAGAAATGTTTAAAAAAAAATATACAACTCCTGGAATGGCTGAAATATAATAGCAAGTTGAGGTGCTGGAGCTAGAGAGGGTATGGAGGAAGGGTTTCCTCATACACACAGTTGGTGGAATCTAAATGGGGCAACCAGTTTGTTGCCATAATAATCTTGTTATGGACCGAATTTGTTTCATATGTCCAGTTTCTGGCCCTTCTTTCCTCTGTGATCTTGGCCAAGAAACTCAAAATTCTCTGATTCTGTTTCCATGTCCACAAAGAAGGTCATTCCCACCTGGATTATTGAAAGCTTTAAATGAGATAATCCAAATAGAAATCAGTGTCTGGCAGGCAGAAAGCATCCGACCACTCACTCTTATCATCTTATCTGTGTGTGTGTGTGTGTGTGTGAGCTCAGTTGCTCAGTTGTGTCTGACTCTTTTGCAATCCCATGAACTGTAGCCTGCCAGGCTCCTCTGTCCATAGGATTTTCCAGGCAAGAATACTGGAGTGGGTTGCCATTTCCTTCTCCAAGGGATCTTCCCAGACCAGGAATTGAACCTGAGTTTCCTACATTGGTAGGCAAATTCTTTACCACTGAGCCACCAGGGAAGCCCTAATAAACACCAATATGCTATTTCAAAAGGCAGTATTATTGCCATTTTACAGATGAGGAAAATGAGACCCAGAAGTCACAACCTCCACGGAGCTCAGGAGGCCAGCTACACAGCTGCTTTCCAAACATAGGACTTCTTCCTTGACCCCAAAGGAACATCTAAGCAACAGACTCCAACCTAAGCCCATAGCAGGATGTCGAGGGTCTGCACAGGGTTGAATTTGATCAATTACTGCAAATGATCCAAGTTGTTGGCTGCCTCTGGAAGCGCTTTGAACTTTGAACCCACTCACCACTAGCTTTATTCAGCATTTTGGACTTTCGAACACTGCTTTCTCATTTGCCATCGCAGCTGGTCTTCGCAAACTCTGTTGTGATCATCAAAGGATAAGACAGGATTATTCCCATGGATGGATGAGTAAACGGAGGCCAGAGAGAACAGTGGCATCCATGGGGCTTAGTATCAGCAGAGGTCCATGTCTGTATGCCTGGGTTTCTCTCTAGACTTGATGTTTTTATTATGGGAGCCTGAAGTCAATCATCTATTCTGAGCCTGCATTTCCCACTTCTGAAACCTGATCAGTCTTTCCTCTTTAGGTTGTTATGAGCAATGAGATGAGCAAATACACATGAAACCCTCAGAACAGCCCTAGCACCCGCTGAATGCTCGGCAAACATGAGCTGCCAGTGTTTATGGGCCGTTGCAATAGGATGGACAGAGCCTAAGTTGAAAGTCTGTCCAGGGTCCTCTAATGTCCTGAAGCTGATCATTACCCTGGCAGCCCAGCCCTGGATCCCTCTGGGACCCTGACCCTAAGTCGTGGCGTCCAAGCTCTTCTGTGGGTGGCTCTTCTTTGAGTCCGGTTTTCAGCCCCTGGGAGGACTGTGCACTTACGGCTGGGGCAGAACGCCAACCATGCAAACCCGCATGCAGGCAGTAATTTGCACAAATGCTCCTCGGTGTGCTCATTTCCAGCCTGTCCCCAGAACGGCGCTCAGCTTGCAAAGCCAGCAGAGAGCTATTTACAGCTCCAGGCAAGGAGAAGGGAGGCAGGCTCTGATCTCGCATGGGAATGGCCCTGCTGAGGTGCTGGTGGCTTGCTCTTTTGGCTGCTTTAAGAGGCTGTTCAGCCAGTCTCACCCTGAAGGAGCTTCGAGGTCCTGAAAGCTTTTGCTGAAAGGCCAGGGATCTGCTCCCCGCGATTGTCTGATTCCCTCAGGGAATCCACACGCAAAGTCAGGGGACCGGTGTCCCTGCTCCCACTAACAGCTGCTGAGCCATCAAGGAAGCCTGACCCATAGCTGCCGGTAGACTCTAAACATCTAGAGAAAGGGATACAGGAGGCCTGTCAAAACCATGGACAGCTCTAGCTACTCTAGGTCAGGGATTGACAAACTGGTTGGGAGGGGGAGACATCTGGCTCCCCCCAGCCTGTTTGTGTAAATAAAGTTTTATTAGCACACAAACACATCCATTCATTTACATTTCACGGTACAGTTGAGTGGTTGTGACTATAGCTGCATGGCCCACAAAGCCTCAAATATTTGTTATCTGCCTTTTAAAAAAATCTGCAGAGCCCGACTCTATGTGAAGCCCCCACCATCTCATCTTCTAACAAACAGGCTCCTCCTACAGTCAGTNTGCTCTAGGTCAGGGATTGACAAACTGGTTGGGAGGCGGGAGACATCTGGCTCCCCCCAGCCTGTTTGTGTAAATAAAGTTTTATTAGCACACAAACACATCCACTCATTTACATTTCACGGTACAGTTGAGTGGTTGTGACTATAGCTGCATGGCTCACAAAGCCTCAAATATTTATTATCTGCCTTTAAAAAAAATCTGCAGAGCCCGACTCTATGTGAAGCCCCCACCATCTCATCTTCTAACAAACAGGCTCCTCCTACAGTCAGTCAGTCCACTCTCCATGAAGCTTCCTGAAGAGTATTTCTCAAGTGCTAATCAAATCAGGTCACCTCCTTACTTAAAACCCTTCCAGGTTCCCCAGGGGTCTCTGGGTCAAGTCTAAACTCAGCATCACGGGTCACCAGGCTGTTTATGATCTGGCCTTCTCACAGCTCCCCTCTTCTTAGCCATCCACCCTAGGGAGCCTCTGCCAAACACCTCCCCCATCCTCTGAACATTGGTTTTTTATTTAAAAAGCCATCTCAATGGAAAACCATGCATTGTTTACATACCACACAAACTTTTAAGATATCTGAGTCTAGCCTTGTTCATTACATTATCTTCAAGCTATTTTTTTTTCCAACTCTTTCTAAGTTGTAGGAATCTGATGTGTGTGCGCATGCTCAGCTGCTTAGTCGGTCCAACTCATTGCGACCCTATGGACTGTAGCCTGCCAGCCTCCTCTGTCCATGGGATTTTCCAGGCAAGAATATTGGAATGGGTTGCCANGAGCGCATGCTCAGCTGCTTAGTCGGTCCAACTCATTGCGACCTATGGCCTGCCAGTCTCCTCTGTCCATGGGATTTTCCAGGCAAGAATATTGGAATGGGTTGCCATTTCCTCCTCCAGGGGAATCTTCCCAACCCAGGGATCAAACCCATGTCTCCTGCATTGGCAGGCGGATTCTTTACCAGTGAATCACCTGGGAAGCCCAGGAATCTCACAGAGGAGGGAGCCAATTCTGTCTNATTCCTATTCAAAAAATCTGAAAAAATAAGCTTACCCTTTGACCTAGCAGTTAAACCTCTATGAATTTATCCTAAAATAATGAAAGGTGCTAAAGTTTAGTGATAAAATGGTTTACTATCATTTTGTTTCTTGTAGCAAAAAAACTAGAAACAACTTATAAGTACTTATAAGTTGAGTACAACAAGGACTCAGAAAGGACTTCTGTTGCATGAAATTAGATGCCTACAATAAAGCATAGACATTGAATATTGAATGGTATGGAATTAAATAAAACATAAGTCTTGAATATTGAATGGTTTACTCAAAATATTAAGTGANTTATAAGTACTTATAAGTTGAGTACAACAAGGACTCAGAAAGGACTTCTGTTGCATGAAATTAGATGCCTACAATAAAGCATAGACATTGAATATTGAATGGTATGGAATTAAATAAAACATAAGTCTTGAATATTGAATGGTTTACTCAAAATATTAAGTGAGTAAAAGATATTTGCCATAAAAAGCTTATTTGGTGTTCTATTTTTGATAAATCTAGATAAATAGATATCGATAAATCAATACTGTCTAATAGAATCTTCCATGATGGTGGAAATGTGCTGTTCAATATGGTAGCCACCAGCCATAGGTAGATATGGAATACTTGACATGTCATTAGTTAATTGTGAAATGGAATTTAAAAATATTATGTAACTTTTGTTTTAAGTTAAATAGTCACACATTGGTGGTAGTGGTGATTTAGTCCTTAAATTGTGTCCAACTCTCATGACCCCATGGACGTAGCCCACCAGGCTCCTCTGTCCACGGGATTTCCCAGGCAAGAATACTGGAGTGGGTTGCCATTTCCTCCTTCAGGGGATCTTCCCTACCCAGGGATTGAGCTCATGTCTCCCTCATTGCAGGTGGATTCTTTTACTGCTGAGCCACCAGGGAAGCTCCTGTATGATAGACATCATCAATATAGACGATACATAGATCCATAGACTGAAAAAAAATAAATGCCCACTTAGTAGAGTAGAAGTAGTTATCTCTGCATGTTAAAATTGTGGATGACTATAATTTTATTTTATCTGCACGTTACTTGTGTCTAATATATATATATACACATAGCTTTTGTACTTAGAACAAATAGTTAGCATGAAAAACAAAAAGCAAAAGTGTAAGTCATATGCAACCCACCATCAGTTTCTATGACTGCAATCTGGGCCATAAAATGGGGTTTACACTGTAAATGGTAGAAAAAAAAAGAAAAGAAGAATATTTTGTATTGGAAAAAAATCGCACAAAATTCACATTTCATTGTGCATGAAGTTCTCCTGGAACATAGCCGCACCACCCACTTCTGGATGTTTGTGGCTGTCTTTGTGCTACCCCGGCAGAGCCGAGGAGCAGTTGCAACAGAGACCATACAGCCTGCAAAGCCGAAAATATCTACCATCTGGCGTTTTCAGGAAAAGTTTGCCAAGCCCTGGTCTAAGGCAATCGGGGGAGACAAAGTAGGCGGCGGCGTTTCCATTCATCTGTTCATTCATTCATTCGTCTATGTATGGAGCATCACTGTGGGTTAGGGCCTGGCGTAGGACATTCAGGAGGTGCTGCCTTCTTTCTGCTTGGGGGAGCCTGTGAGAAGGATTTTTAGAGCCAAGTGCTTCTCAAGCCAGTTCTCCAAGAGCTTCACTGTGACGCTTGTGAATAAAACTGTTGGCAGGTGGAGAAAGCCCTGCTCACCTTAGCTTTGCTTGCATTTCCGCACAGCCCCCCATTTTCCTGTGGGGCTGCTTGGGGCTCCAGGTGTCTTCCAGAGGCTGACTGAGACCCAGGATTTATTGTTCATTCACCAAGTCGTGTCCGACTCTTTGCGACCCTATGGACTGCAGCACACCAGGCTTCCCTGTCCATCACCAACTTCCGGAGTTTGCTCAAACTCATATCCATTGAATCGGTGATGCCATCCAACCATCTCATCCTCTGTCGCCCCCTTCACCTGCCTTCAATCTTTCCCAGCATCTTTTCCAATGAGTCAGCGCTTCCCTTCAGATGGCCAGAGTACTGGAGCTTCAGCTTTAGCATCAGTCCTTCCAGTGAATATTCAGGGTTGATTTCCTTTAGGATTGACTGGTTTGATCTCCTCGCAGTCCAAGGGGCTCTCAAGAGTCTTCTCCAACACCACAGTTTCAAAGCATCAATTCGTCAGCGCTCAGACTTATTTATAGTCCAACTTTCACATCTGTACACGGCTAATGGAAAAACCATAGGTTTGCCTATATAGACCTTTGTCAACAAAGTAATGACGCTGCTTTTTAATACACTGTCTAGTCTACGTTGTCATAGTTATTCTTCCAAGGAGCAAGTGTCTTTTGAGAGCCAGGATAGGAACTCCTTAATATTTTTTTTTTTTCTTTAAGATATTTATTTGGCTGCACCAGGTCTCTGGGTTGTGGCAGGAGGGAGCTTCCATCTTTGTTGCAGCATGTAACGTTGAAATATCCTCCTCCCCTCTGTAGCCACAGGCAGGTGACAGCCCTCCCCCCATGCCATGGTTCTACGTGTCACCAAGGGCCCGACATCTGTCACGCTGGGTCCTGAGTGGAATGCCTGTGACCCTCGCCTGCCTCAGCCCACCCTCCAGTCTGTGATACTGCACAGCAAATGGAGCTGGGTAGGTCTGTGTGAACCAATGTGATCTTTGAGGTCTGGAGGCCTTAGAGGCTACAGTGGAGGCCACTCAGTGGTGCCCACCCAGCCCTGCGCTCACAGGCCCAGGGACCCCAGGGGTCTGGCTACCTGGCTCCTCCTTCCTGACCCTCAGTTTTACTCTTGCTTTTTGTTTGGCTGCTCAGTTGTGTCTGGCTCTGTGTGACCCCATGGACTGTATAGCCTGCCAGGCTCCTCCGTCTATGGGATTCTCCAGGCAAGAATACTGGAGTGGGTTGTCATCTCCTTCTCCAGGGGATCTTCCCGACCCAGGGATCAAACCCGTGTCTCCGGCATTGGCAGGCGGATTCTTTCCTGCTGAGACGCCTGGGAAACCCTGACCTTCCCTTTCCTTGCCCATAAGAAGAGGTGGTACTGCAAGATGTGTCTACCCAGCAAGGAGGTTAGATGGTTGAGTTTCCCCTTGATTTCCTATGTCTTTCTGCTGGCTCAGGCACTGGGCTTACCCCCAGTTCCCAGGATCCTCACTGTTAAAAGACCTCAAATTCACACAACTGCATGGGATCCCAGGAGGCAGGTCCTCTGACAGAGCTTTCCCGATGGAGTGTGTCCTACACGTGTATGGAAAGACTATTAACCTAGCCCAGGGCCAGCAACTGGGATGTCTGGCTCTATCTGGAGCAGGTTTGGGTTGTCATGAGCAGGGGAGGAGGGAGGTGCTGCTGGAAGCTAGTGCAAGGAGGCCTGAGATGCTGCTCAGTATCCACAGAGTACAGGCTGGGCCGCAACAAAGAGCTATCTGGCCCCAAACGGCAAGGTTTGTGTGTGTGCGTTTTTTTTTTTTTTTTTTCCGATTTTGCTGGGTCTTTGTTGCTGCAAGGGCATTTCTCTGGTTGTGGTGAGCAGGGGCTGCTCTCTAGTTACAGGGCTTGGGCTGCTCACTGCTGTGGCTTCTCTGGAGGAAGACGGGCTCTGGGTACTCGGGCTTCAGGTGCTGCACCTTCTGGGCTCTAGAGCACAGGCTCAGGGGTTGTGGTGCGTGGGTTTAGTTGTTCCGTGGCATGTGGGATCTTCCTGAATCGGGGATAAACTTAAGTCTTCCCACATCGGCAGGCGGATTCTTCACCACTGAGCTACCAGGGAAACGGATTCTTCACCACTGAGCTACCAGGGAAACACTATATCTATCTATCTATCTATATATATTTGCTAATATATATATACTGGGCAGCATGTGGGATCTTAGTTCCGAGACCAGGGATCGAACTGTGTTCTTTGCAGTGGAATCTGAGTCCTAACCGCCAGATGGCCAGGAAAGCACCCCCTGGGCAAGTTTTAATCTCTTTGAGTTGCAGTTTCTTCATCTGGAAATTGTAATAGTGCTTAGCCCTGAAGGTCCTGATGAGGTGTAAAAGAGAGAACCTGTGTAAAGCATCCTGCTGTACAAATGCAGCCAGAAAAAATAGGTGGAGTAGGGGGGACCCCTCCCCATCTCTTGATTTTCATTCTCACTCTTCCCCCACGTGGCTGCCTCCCCCCTGGAACATCCAGGGGTGCGTTGTCGTGGAAACCTTTCAGGGATGGTGCACTCAAGAGCTCGAATGATTTTTTTTTCCTTCCCCAAATAACCCATCCTGTCAGTCAAACAACACTTAGGCAAAATGGTTTTACATCATTAGCTGCTTGGGGAGTTTCCAACCCCCACTGAGACAGGTGGTTAATCGAGATGCGACAGTGGACACGTAATAAGAGTGATGCTGGTGATGGTGGTGGCAGTGGTGATGAAGCTGAAAATGACGGCCGCTGCTCTTGCGCCTCTCCTGAAGCAGGTGGTGGGCAACACGCTTTACATGCATCAAGTACCATCTTTAAGAGACACAAATATCGAGGCTCAGAGAAACGAATGTTGAGCCCAGTTCAGACGCCAGGCGCCATGCTCTAGCCACCAATCTTTATTTCCTTTCAGGAGCCACCAACAGAGGAGGGTAGGGGGATGAAGGCTCAGTTCCTTTTGTCCCTGACCCCTGCCCCCAAACCATCAGCTCCAGGCTCTCTTTGTGGTAAGTTGGAAGCTGGAAATGCCTTGATCTGCCCATAGGACCCATTTCTGAGCTTGATTACTTGGTCCAGACACTCTGGCCCCAGAGGAATGGTCCTGTGTGGCTCCCATGTCCACTGTTTCCTAAGGCCTGAGGCAGAATCATGTCTCAGTCCTGGCCTTCAGACCCTTGGCTCTATCTCAGCACAACGTCATAACAGTCTCTGATCCACAGGATTCCTGCTTGCCTTCAGACAAACAGTCCCCACCTTGGCAAGATGGTGATTGGAAGAATGCTGGCTACAGAGCCAGGCAGACCTGGGCTTAGATTCCACTCTTTTACTTCAGAGCAGTGTGACCTCAGCCTGTGTGTGCTCTTTGAGCCTCAGCTTACCTACTTCTAAAATGGGTTCAGGGTTGGTAGGCTGATAAATGAGAGCCATAGTGTGTTAGTTGCTCAGTCATGTCTGAGTCTTTGTGGCCCCAAAGACTGTAGCTTGTCAGGCTCCTCTGTGCAGGCAAGAAGACGAGGGGTAGCCATTTCTTGTCAGCGGATTCTTTACCATCTGAGCCACCAGCAAGCCAGGCTTGATCTGAATTAGGGTATGGGGTTAGCTGGGTTCTGGCTGGTCTCGGAACTCATGTGCCATCGGATAATGTAGCATGGGTTGGGTGGAGAGTCCCCCCGTGACTCTTGGGGTCCTCATGGGAGAGGCTGCCAGTGGCCAAAGGGGAGAGACGACTGTGTTCTGGAGGCCTCACCGCAGTCGATTCATGAGGCTGGGGCGCCACCTCGCGGCGAAAGGCCTTCAGGGGCCAGTTCGGAGGTGAAGTGGGAGGAGAAAAGCTTTCAGAACTCCTTTGTCACCTCGGGTTGGGGCTGAGCAGGGAGGCCCAGGAGCCCTGGTTCCCAAGCGGTTCATTCACTCATCTGAATCTCCCAGAGGAGCAGTTTATTCAGGTCTTTTTTTTTTTTTTTTTAAATATTGGAGCATAGTTTATTGACAATGTGTTGTTGTTGGTCACTTGCTCAGTCGCATCTGACTCTGCAACCCCGTGAACTGCAGCACACCAGGCTTCCCCTTCACTATCTCCTGGAGTTTGCTCAAACTCAAGTCTGTTGAATCGATGATGCCATCCAACCATCTCATTTTCTGTCGCATCTCATCTTCTTAACAATATTTGTTAATTACTTTTCAAAATTTATTAAGAAAAACAATGTTGTGTTAGTTTCAGGTGTACAGCAAAGTGATTCAGTTATACATATACATATATCTCTTATTTTTCAAATTCTTTTCCCCATTTAGGTTGTTACAGAATATTGAGCAGCTTTCTCTGTGCTATATAGTAGGTCCTTGTCATCTATTATAAATATAGCAGTGTGTACATGTCAATCCTAAACTCCTGATCTATCTAAAGCATGTTTTTTTAAAGATAATCTTAACTTTTAACTTAAAGAGTTCTCTTTATTTTGGCTGTACCTTGCAGCATGTGGGATCTTAATTCCCCTACCAGGGCTTGAACCCGTGCCCCCTGCATTGGAAGGGGGTCTTCACCACTGGTCCACCAGGGAAGTCCTGTCTCAGGCTTTCTCATGCTCTGAGGTCACCATCTTTTTAGGTGGCTCCTCACTGCCCAGGTGTTTGGGGACTTCTGTGCTATGATCTTTTTCCAAGTCCCCGTATTATGCTTAACCCCCAGTGGCTTGAGCCTTGGAAGTGATGGGGAAGCAAGTTTAGTGGGTTGAGTTCTAATTAATTAAGATTTTACAACATGAGACAGGCTTCCCTGGTGGCTCAGATTGTAAAGAATCTGCCTGCAACGTGGGAGACCTGGGTTCCATCTCTGGGTTGGGAATATCCCCTGGAGAAGGGAATGGCAACCCACTCCAGTATTCTTGCCTGGAGAATTTCATGGACAGAGGAGCCTGGTGAGCTACAGTTCATGGGGGTCTCGAAGAGTTAGACATGACTGAGTGACTAACACACACGCACACACATAATACAGAGGGCAGCTTAAGAATAAAGTTAGATTTTAATCATTATAACTCTGCTGCTTAAAATCAGCAAGCTTTCCCATGGGAAACAAACTCAAGACCTATTTGGATCAGGCATCTATCAATCAACAGAGACTGAATTTTTTCCATTNATAGAGCAGGCAGAAAGTGGAAGTGTTAGCCACTCAGTCGTGTTCCACTCTGTGTGACCCCATGGACTGTGTAGCCTACCAGACTCCTCTGTCCATGGGCATTCTCCAGGCAAGAAAACTGGAGTGGGTTGCTAGTGCCTTCTTCAGGGGCTCTTCCTGACTGAGGGACTGAACCCGGGTCTCCTGCATTGCAGGTGGATTCTTTACTGCCTGAGTCACCAGGAAGCCCCCTAAGCAGGCAGAGTCATCTTCTAAAAACAAAAGTCAGATCACATCTGTCCTCTGTTCAAACCCCTGGAGGCCCCTACGTTGGGCAGAAAGGGAAGCCAGGGTTCTTGAAGGCATCCGATTCCCATCTCACACCCAGCTCTGCTCCCTTCCAGCCACCTGATCAGTTGTGTTCCCCTTCACGTGCTNGGCCCCTACGTTGGGCAGAAAGGGAAGCCAGGGTTCTTGAAGGCATCCGATTCCCATCTCACACCCAGCTCTGCTCCCTTCCAGCCACCTGATCAGTTGTGTTCCCCTTCACGTGCTTTGCACTGACTGTTCTGCTCACTGAGCGTACATCTCCCCAGGACATCCATCTGCCCTGGCTGGTTCCCTCACCTCCTTTGGGCTTGTGATCAGGCATCCACTTCTGAGCAAGATCTTCCCTGACCATTCTATTTAAAATAATCGTCTCTCCCCATCCAGGCACTCTTGGCACATTGGAACTGCTCAGAAAGTTCAATTTGTCAAATGAAAGAGGGAAAGAGAGAGGGATGGGATGTGTTAGGGAGCTGGAGACCCGCTGGGGGTCTGGGTCCCTCACCGTGATGTTGAGGGAATTCCTCTCATTGCAGGATTCCTAACAATCCTCAGGGTCAAGTTCAAACTCTTCTATCTGGACCCTGTTAACCTTTGCGCCCTGAGGCATGGACAGTATCTATTCTCATCTTTTCCCATAGTTGTATAATATTTTGCTGGGCACATGCCTCTCCCTCAGTTTTGTGTGTGTGTGTGTGTGTTATGTTTTTCTCCTCATTCTTTTTTTTTTTTTTTTTTGGCCACCAGGCCGCATGTGGGACCTTAGTCCCCCAACCAGGGATTGAACCTGTGCCCCCTGCAGTGGGAACATGGAGTCTTAACCACTAGCACCACCAGGAAAGTCCTCTAAATTAAAAACTATTTCCCAGCCTCCCTCGCAGTAGAGTGAAGTCATGGGGTTAAACCAATGGGATTAAGGCAGTGGAATGTAAGGGGAAGTGTTATAGAACAGTTTCTGGGACCCTTTCTTAAGCAGGAAGCTGGGGAGTCCTTGATCCCTGATACTTTGTCCCTTCCTCATTCATGAAGCCCAAAACAGATCTGCCCTGAGGGCGCTCCCTACACTAAGTTTTGGCAGAGTGGCAACCCTGCTTGTGGGTCATCTCTTTCTGGCAGCCTTCCCGGATTCCTCCTCTGCCAGTTCCTATTGATGAGTCTGTGGGCCTGCCCAGTCCTCTCCACTCTTCCCATCAGAGTGCTTGTGACTCCTCTACCAGGTTGTGGGTGCCTTGGAGGCAGGAGCAGCTGCTAGTTTTCATCAGCAACTCATACCAAATTTGTCCGTATCTGCAAGGGAAAAATTAAATGATGCTTGTAAAGCAGTTAGCATCGTCCTTGGCACGCTGTGAGCACTCAAAGATATAGCCACAGTACTTTTAGACTAATATAGTTGATCCTTGAACAACATGGGTTTGAACTGTGCATCATATGTCAACTTACAGAAACATTTTTTTTTCACTAAATAAGTACTGTGGTATGACACAATCTATGGTTGTTTGAATCTGCAGACTGTAAAGTTATATTTGAATTTTTGATTGTGCAGAGAATCAGTGGCCCCCCAACCCCTGCATTGTTCAAAGGTCTACTATATTATCTCTTATATGTATGTAGTTCATTCTACCTAACACCAGACATGTTAGGGGGCGGGTGAGACTGTTTGCTGAATAGGTTCAGCTTGATTGATTATTCACCGTCCGGCCAGGCCCTGCAAATGGAAATGTATTAATATTTATGGCTGCTGTAACAGATTTTCACCAATTTTATGGCTTAAAACAAAATGCATTTATTTTCTCACAATCCTGGGGGCCAGAAGTCCAAAATCAAGGTGTCAATAGGGCTGAGTTCTCCCTGAAGGCTTTCGGGAAGAATCCTCCTGTATTAGCTTGAACTGCCGTAATAAAATACCATAGACTGAGTGGCTTAAACAACAGAAATCTGTTTCCTAACAGCTCTGGAGGCCAGAAGTCCAGGATGAAGGTGCCAGCATGGCTGGGTTCTGGTGCAGAATCTCCCCTTGGGCTGCAGACAGCCACGTGTTCACCGTGTCCTCATGTGACTTCTCTTGAGTGTGTGAGGAGAGAGAAAGGGAGAATGCTCTCTGGTGTCTCTCTTCTGTTTTTTTTTTTTTTTGATGAGGGCCATTTTTATCTGTGTTATGTTTGGGGGTTTTGGCTGCAAGGCATGTGTCATCTCAGCTCCCCAACCAAGGATCGAACCCACAACCCCCTGCTTTGGAAGGTGACGTCTTCACCACTGGACCACTGGGGAAGTCCTGCTATCTCTTCTTATAAGGACACTAATCCTATGAAATCAGGGCCCCATCCTTATGGCCTCATTTAACCTTAATTGCCTCCTTAGAGGCCCCATCTCCAAATACAGCCACATTGGGGCTTAGGGCTTCCACATATGAATTTGAGGGGACACATTCAGTCCATAATGCCTTTCTTGCCTCTCTCCCAGCTTCTGGTGACTCTGGTGACCCCTGACTTGTAGACGCAATGACACAGTTTCTTCCATCTTCACATGGCCATATTCCCCATGTGTCCATTCCACATCTCTTCTCTGAGGACACCAATTGTTGGATCAGGGCTTCCTAATTCATTATGGGGCTTCCCTGGTGGGTCAGTGGCAGAGAACCCGCCTGTCAATGCAGGAGACATGGGTTCAGTCTCTGAGTTGGGACGATCCCCTGGAGAAGGAAATGGCAACCCACTCCAGTATTCTTGCCTGGAGAATCCCATGGATAGAGGAGCCTGGCGGGCTACCATCCATGGGGTCACAAAGAGTCAGACAGGCCTGAACAACTAAACAACAACAACAAAATTCAATATGACCTCATAATTCCTTACTCACCCTTCAAAGACCCATTAACAAATAAGGTCACATTCACAGGTTTGGGGTTAGGACTTGAACATATTTTTGAGTGGCGGCAGGGCACATAATTTGACTCCCAGTGGGAAATGTCTTGGAAAGGATGCTTGAAGACCTTGTTTTTCAGCTCCCAGCTGTGAGTCACCTCAGCTACCAGGATTCTCCTGCTAGACATCATGGGGCAGGGAAAGCCAGCCCCATGTTGCTCTGTCCAAATCCTGACCCACAGAATCCATAAACAGCAGAAATGTTCTTATGGTCTGTGTGGTCTTCAATGTTTTTGGCACCAGGGACTGGTTTCATGGAAGACAATTTTTCCATGGACTGGGAGGATGGTTTCGGGATGATTCAAGCACATGATATTTATTATGCATTTATGTCTATTATTATTACATCAACTCCATCTCAGAGTGTCAGGGATTAGATACCGGAGGTTGGGGACCCTTGGTGGCATCATGCCACTGTATTTGGGGGTAGTTTGCAACACAACACTTCCCTTGGCTCAGACAGTAAAGAATCTGCCGGTAATGCAGGAAACTGGGGTTCAATCCCTGGTTTGGAAAGATCCACTGGAGAAGAGACCGGCAACCCACTCCAGTATTCTTGCCTGGAAAATCCCGTGGACAGAGGAGCCTAGTGGGCCATAGTTCATACGATAGCAAAGAGTCAGACATCACTGAGCGACTGACACTTTTACTTTCACTTGTAACACAGCCACAGATGCTCAGAATAGAGGGGAAGGAAAAACTGCCCTTTGCAGAGCTTTGCAGGCTAGGGAGAGGTGGCCCCCCAGGCACCTGAGTCTCAGTTACACGCACAACCACCCATGAAGCTCGGACAGATGAGGTGCCTTGCTCAAAGTGCCAGTCACTGAATGGCAGAGCTGGGGTGCAGACTCAGGTCTGCGAAACAACCCTGTGAGTCTGTTGGATGGAGCCTTAGAGTGAAAAGCCCTTTCTGGCATCCCAGGCATGTCTTTTCTTTTGAGAAGCTCCCCTAGGCTTGGTGATGCAAGGGTTACTGTGCTAACTCCCACATCCAGGAGCGCACATCACCCGCGCTGCCTGGGCTAATGACAGATCATGTATGCAATGGAGGAAAGCGGACAGACTGCCAGATATGCGGAAAGAAACCAGCTTGCAGGAAATTGCTATTAGGTGATCATTATTAGCCGGGGTATTCAGAGTCGCCACGTTTCCAAAGGTCATGCATTTACCAAATGCTTGATACATTTTCCCCATCAGCCCTAGATTTTGTCCTCCTGGAGAGACAGCTCTTCCTCTGGATCTGCTGAGAACAGGTGATTATAATTCTGTCCCCAGCCCCACTCCACCTCCCCCCAGCTTCTGGCAGCAGCTACAGAGACACAGTGAATGCCTCTCTGGTTCCTGGCTCTGTGTAGCGAGGCACCTAGCTGACCTTGGTGTGCAGTGAGCTGGGTTCAAAGCCCAGCGGGGCCACTGAGTAATCACAGACACTCGTTTGATACCTGATCGTGGAGAGCTTTTTCCATGCTAGGCACTCGGGCAAGTTACTTCTTTGAAACTTAAGTTTCTAACTTCTCAAGTACTGATGATAACACCACCTCCCTTGAAGCACTGCTGTGAGAAGGAGTGAAATAGAACGTGGAAACAGACACAGCGAAGCGAGTGAGCACGGGAGCCTGTGTGAATATATATTGGCGAGAAAAAAAATATGGCACACTGAATAAAAGCAGTCTATGTAAATAGGTACTCAAACAAATGTGTCTCAGTCTGTTGAAACTGCATAACAGCAGACCGTACGCTGGGTGGTTTATAAACAATGGCCATTCTGGAGGCGGGCAGTCTGAGATCAGGGTGCCAGCATGGTTGTGGTGGAGGCCCTCCTGGTGTGATACGTTTTGGCCAATGCTTGGACACACGTGTTGGTAAGTCACTATTCATAGTAGCAAAAAGAAACAACCTACATGTCCATCGACTGAAAAATGGAAAAATAAAATGTGGTCTCTCCATATAGTGGGAAATTATTCAGCCTTAAAATGGAAGTGTTGATACATGTTACGATGTGGATGGACGGTGACCCTCGGTGAACTGTGGCAGACACAAAAGACCGCACACACACTGTGTGATTCCAGTGTAATGAAACATCCAGAAAAGGCAAATCTGCAGAGACAATAGGCGGGCAAGTGGCCACCGGGGACAGGGGAGAGGGAAAAAGTGGAGAGAGACTGCTTCATGGGTGTCACTCCTTTGGGAGTGATGAAAATGGCTTGAAACCAGAGTGACTGCACAACATTGTAGATGTACTAAATGCCACTGAATTGTACATTTTATTTTATTTTTTTAAAATTTATTTGGCTGCCTCAGGTCTTGGTTGCGGTACGTGGGATCTTTGGTTGTGGGGCACAGACTCTCTAGTTGTAGCATGCGGTCTCAGTAGTGGTGGCTCTCCGGCGTATTTGCTCTAAGGCACGTGGGATGTTAGTGCCCGGACCAGGGATTGAACTTTCGTCCTCTGCATTGCAAAGCAGATTCTTAAATCACTGGGCCAAGGTTCACATAAGTCCCTAAACTGTACACTTTAGAGTGATGTATTTTATATGAGTTTTACTTTAGTTAAAAAAAAAAAATCCATGAATGAACTTCCCTAGTGGTCCAGAGGCTAAGACTCCTTGATCCCAATGCAGGGGGCCCAGGCTTGATCCCTTGTCAGGAAACTAGTTTCCACATGTCTCAACTAAGGGTTTGTATGCTGAAACTGAAAAAAAAAAAAAAAAAGAAAAAAGATCCCTTGTGCTACAACTAAAGATCCTGCATGCCACAATTAGGACCCAGTACAACCAAAATAAATAAATATTTTTAAAAATCCATGAATTCATAATGAAACTAAAAGACTTTTTATTAAAAATTTTTAATTATTATTTTTAAAACCTGTATACTATACAATAAATAGCTAAAGTGAAGTTTCTCAGTTGTGTCCGACTCTTTGTGACTCCATGGACTGTAGCTCACCAGGCTTTGCCATCCATGGGTTTTCCAGGCAAGAGTACTGTAGTGGGTTGCCATTTCCTTCTCCAGGAGATCTTCCCCACCCAGGGATCGAACCCAGGTCTCCCACATTGAAGGCAGATGCTTTACCCTCTGAGCCACCAGGGAAGTCCTCAAAGACTGTTTTTTTTTCCTTTCTCTCTCTCTTTTTTTAAAATTTTACTTTATTTTACTTTACAATACTGCATTGGTTTTGCCATACATCAACATGAATCTGCCATGGGTGTACATGACTTCCCAATCCTGAACCCCCCTCCCTCCTCCCTCCCCATACCATCTCTCTGGGTCATTCCAGTACACTAGCCCCAAGCATCCTGTATTCTGCATCAAACCTAGACTGGTGATTCGTTTCTTACATGATATTATACATGTTTCTATACATGTTTCAATGCCATTCTCCCAAATCATCCCACCCTCTCCCTCTCCCACAGGGTCCAAAGTCTGTTTTATACATCTGTGTCTCTTTTGCCTTCTCACATACAAGGTTATCATTACCATCTTTCTAAATTCCATACATATGTGTTAGTATACTATATTGGTATTTCTCTTTCTGGCTTACTTCACTCTGTATAATCGGCTCCAGTTTCATCCACCTCATTAGAACTGATTCAANGCACAGGTGGGCAATCATGGTCTCGACATTCAGGTGACTTTGATGGATGCCCATGACTCCTCTCATAGAGAGGCTCTCATTTTTGGGAAAAAAAAGATTAAAAAAAAAGGTGGACCATTTAAAAGTCTTTATTGAATTTGTAGCAATATTACTTTTGTGTTACGGGTTTTTGGCCCCGAGGCATGTGAGTTCTTAGACTCTTAACCTGGTATTGAGCAAGCACCTCCTGCATTGGAAGGGGAAGTGGTACTCACTGGACCACCAGGGAAATCTCTCTTGTCCGAGAGTCCTCTGGGGGTTGTGGCTGTATTGAGTAACGACTTCCTAGAATATGTTGTGGTTTGAAATGCCAGACTTGGTGGATAGGGAATAGGCTGGGGGAGGAGGAAAAACAGAACTGGGGTCAGGAGGGGTCTCAGATAGCTTAAGGGAGGCAGGAGTTGAGATTCTGGGCTCTGGACTCCAGTAGACCTATGAGACTTTGGGTGACCACCCTGAGTGTTGGCTTCCTTCTGGGTGGACCAGAACGGGCTGATTTAATGCCTTCTCCCCTGGAGTGCTCCCTCCTGCAACCCTCACATAGGCACCCCTGGCCCCAGAACAGGAGTGGAGAGTTGTTGGAGAGTCAGGTTGCAGATGGGCCCCTTTGATTCTGTTCCCAGCCTTTGTCATCTCCCCCCCCCCCCCAACCTTTCTCCAACTCGAAATTTCTCTTTTTTAGCTGACGACACTCCGTGAGCCTTTAGATCTCACAGAGCTGCTTTGATCATATGGCTCACCATCATCAGATCCTTTTATCTTGGGAACATTTGGCGAACCAGATCTAATCAATACAGAGTGGCAGAGGGCTCGTGGGAGGTCCATGTCTTCCAGGGCCTCCTTCAAAAGCCTTGCCTTGGATGGGGGTGCCCTCGCCTGGGAACTCGCACTCAGCTGGCCGCACCCACCCTGGACCCATGAAGCAGTGTGGAACACAGCACCCTGGCTCGGAGGCTTGCTGCATGGTTACACGGGTCATCTCCTATTCTCCAAGCTGCCTTAAGAGGGAGACACTAAGACTGGCCCCATTTTGCAGACCAGCAAACTGAGGCTCAGAGATGCACAGTCACTGAATTCCTAGGGGGCTGGCCCAGATGGGTCTTATTACCGAAAAGTGTGTGGAGTCTGGCTGCTTACCGTTCAAAAGCCAATAAACAAGCCAGGTTGGTGGAAAGGCTTTATTTCAGATGCCGGCCACTGGTTGGGGATGCAGAGGGTGGTGGACATCTGTCCAAAGGCTGACTTTCCCTCCCCTGGCAACCAGCAGGGCATGAGCTTTTATAGACAGAAGTTGGGGCTGGGGGACTACGTGCAGAATCTGACAGTCATCTTCAGATTGGTCATCAGTGATCTGACCGGCATCATTTTGGTTGTTTTAGGTACAGTTAATCTTCAGTTCC